>JAZKJV010002079.1:0-119798 GCA_037367405.1 Ottelia alismoides
TCGTCGACGAATAAAGGGGTAAATTACTTAGGCCCCCCTCTTAGTTTGTCTTTTTCGTCCTAGTCCTGTAAATATTTTTAGAACTTTATTTACGTAGGGTAAATTGCATGATGGACCTTGTGCTTAGTTTTATTTGCATGTATGCCCCTGTGTGTATGTGACCACGTGCTTCGTCACGTGTTTAGTTGGGCTTTTTACATCTTTTATCCTGTAGATCTGGGTTGTTATGAAATGAAGAAATACTTTTTGGTAATTGCATTGATGCCCCTGTGAGTGTTGTTTATGCGCATGTGCGGATTTTAGTGGGATTTTTGCAACCGAGTCCCTGGGTTTTTGATACGAGTTATCAAAAGGCCCTAAGACTTGGTTTTTATTACCAAGAGGTCCCTGTGTGCCCCAGCCACGCGCCACGCGCGTGATTTGCTGGGAATTTTGCACCTTGGCCCCCAGATCCTCGGGTATTTGCACTTACGTCCCTGTGCACTGTGCCCCCTTTTTCATTTTTGAATAAATATCAAATTACCTCCAAATTCCATGAGATTTTGACACATGGCTCCTGCCATGGTGTGGGAATTTTAGGGATTTTTGAGGACATTTTTTATTTCGTTGAGTATTTTTAAAAATTCAAAAACCTACTTTTTAGCTACTGTCTAGGTTTGAAAATACAAAAAAATATAAAAACCCCTTGAAAAATCCTATAAAAATTAGTTACTGTTTCTTGTGTGTTGTTTGATTTTCTAGCCAAGTTTGGCTATTTTTCATTGCTTAAAAACCCTAAAAATCTAAAAAACCCCTAAAAACTCATAAAAATTATAATAAATAACATAAAAATCAAAAACAATAATTTAGGTGCCCAAATTTTCCTTATTCTTTCTAGATTACAGGAAAATTACCTCAGGGCTTGTTGAGATCCATAAATATTTTATTTTTGGGTCTTAAGCCTTGCTGGACAGTACCTTCCCCTTTTTGCATTGTGTGATTTTTAGAAAATAATTTACCCGTCATAAAAACCCCAAAAATTCACCAAAAACACTTAAAAACCCAAAAAGCATAAAAACAATTTTTCTTGAATTTTTGCTTGATTTTTGGTGTGTTAAATAAATTGCTCAAGTGTGCTTTGTCTTGCTTTTCTCATTTTCTTCATATATTAAAATTTCCAAAAAAATCTAAAAATCATTAAAAATCACTAAAAATATTTTCTCTGTATTTTCTCTCATTTTGACTACTTCGTAGGCCTTTGGCCAACCCGTGCTCCTTGTGTTCGACCCTGGGAGCTATACCAGGTTAATCACATAGCAAGACCGCTCGTATTTGTTTTGATTGATTTGATCTCTTTGAGTGGTTGATTTTTCTTGATATTCTCTGTCTGTTTGATTGAGGTCGCAACGACCCTTTTCAGACCTTTACCTTTGTCGATCAGGCGGGTTATCAGCATGCAGGAAGGAAAATCTCTTAAGAACATCTAGACCGTTAAAATACATTGTTGATGGATTTAAGAAAGGGATTTTATCACTTGTGCCCCTCCGAGATATCGCAATTTCAGTTATACCCCTATCTTTTTGGTAATATCAGTTGTGCCCCTCAAAACTTGCTAATTTATCACTTGTGCCCGTCGGGTAGTGACCGTCCATCCACAGTGCAAACGGCCGTTAACTTTGAGGACATAGGAGGAATTACTTAAAAAAAGGTTATGCGGTACCCTCTTCTTCTTCCTCCTCTTCCCTATCCTCTTCCTCTTCCTCCAACCTCCTCCTCCTCCCTCTCCGCCCCCGCCCCTGCCCCATGCCGCCCAGGTCCGCCCCGAGCTCCCCTCCCCGGCGCCGCCCCTTGCTGCCCTCCGCCCCTGCCTCCAGGCCGGGCGCCGCCCCCTGTCGCCCTCCGCCCCAGCCTCCAGGCCGGGCGCCGCCCCCTGCCGCCCTCTGCCCCAGCCTCCAGGTCGGGCGCCGCCCCCTGCCGCCCTCTGCCCCAGCCTCCAGGTCGGGCGCCTCCCCCTCCGCCAACAGTGCCCCTCCCGTCGCACCGCACAATCCCCCGCACAGCCCCCTCCGCCCCCGCATCCCCCGCACAGCCCCCCGCGCAGCGCCCCTCCCGCCCTTGCACCCCACCCGCACAACCCCCCTCCGCCCCCCGCCGCCCCCTGCACCTCCCCTTCCCCCCGCAAACCCCCCCCCCCCCCCCGCACAGCCTCCTCTCCGCCACTGCACCCTCCGCACAGCCCCCTCCCGCACAGCGCCCCTCCGCCCCTGCACCTCCACCCCCGCACATCCTCCCCTCCGCCATTGCACCCTCCGCACAACCCCCTCCCGCACAGCGCGCCTCCACCCCTGCACAAAAGCAAGACAAAGCTGTTGCCTTTTCCTCCTCGTGGCGCCTCCATCTGCATCGACCCACAACCCATCCTCCCTACCGACGCCCCTCCAGATCGATTGCAGATGCTAAGCTTCGATTTTGATCGAAACCCACTTCTTCCTTGATCCATCTCAACCTCTTCAGGTCACCCTCCTCCTTCTCCTCCTCTGTTCTCGATTTCTGGGCATTTTCTTCCTTTTTTCCCTTTTTCGTATCTTCTCCTTCACGCACCCTCCGCACAGCCCCCTCCCGCATAGCGCCCCTCCGCCCCTGCACCTCCACCCCCGCACAGCCTCCCCTCCGCCACTGCACCCTCCGCACAGCCCCCTCCCGCACAGCGTGCCTCCGCCCCTGCACCTCCACCTCCCGCACTGCCCCCTCCGCCCCTGCACCTCTCCTCCGGTCTCTGCACTCATCTGCTGCCACAGCGCGTAGGTCGACAGCGCCACCGTCCCCTGCAACTCCCTCTGCACCGCCATAGGCCTCGGCGCTGTCAGATTCCTTCCTCGGGACGAAGCACACGGTGGAGGAGGAAGAAGAGGTGTCTTGACAATAATACCCCTCTTAATTGCACCAAAGTTTGAAAAAACCATGGCTAAGTCCAATTCATTGACAGCCAATCTGACGGAAGGGCACAAGTGATGATAGAGCAAGAAGTTAGGGGCACAACTGATATTATCAAAAGATAGGGGTATAACTGATATTGTGATATCTCGGAGGGGCACAAGTGATAAAATCCCTTTAAGAAATGTAGATGTTATGATTGAAGATGTAGATGCTGCTTTGATTTTGTTGGTTTCTCTTCTGCTACAATATCAGAATTTTGTTGGGTTTTTAGGGCCGCTCTGAGATATTGCAATATCAGTTATGCCCTCACTTTTTTTGGAATATTAGTTGTACCCTTGCCTTCTTCTAAGTTTTATCAACATGTGCCCTTCGGGTTAGATGTCATCCACTTATGTCCCAAACGGATGTTAACTTTTGGACACAATGATTGTTCTAACCAAGACTAGGGTAAATTGGTCATTTTCTTCTACTCCCTCCTCCTCCTCTTCCTCCTTCGACTTCATCATTCATCGCCCCCTCCTTCCTCTGTCGCCCTCCACCTCCTCCATGTCTCTCTCCTACAGCTCCGACCTCCTCCAGGCACCTCCACCATCGACCCCCTCCTCTGTAATCTCACCTCTTCTAGCCCTTCCCATCGCCGTTAGGACCTCCTCCTGCCCCCATCCTCTTTTCTGCCCACCTCCTCCGCCACCCCTACCTCCTCTAGGCTCCAGGCCCCTCCCCGCAACCCCCACCTACTCCAAGCCCCTCCAGCATCGACCCTTCTTTCTCATCCCTCCTTCGTCACCCAGATCTCCTACCGCTCCCTCCTCCATGCCACCCACCTTCTCTACCTACTACGATTCCTTCAAGCCCCTCCCCCCGCAACCCCCCCCTCCAACAAGCCCTCCACCATCGGCCCCCACCTCCTCCCAACCCACCCGACCTCTCCGCCATCGACCCCCTCCTACTTAGACCCACCTCCTCCAACCCACCCCTCCACCACCCCACCTCTTCCAGCACCCACCTCTCTCTACCCCACATCTTCCATCGCCCTCCTCCGTCACTCACACCTACTCATTAGTATAGCACCGCCCCTCACGATGAAGCACCACCAATGAGAAGGTGATGCAACTGGTGCCGACCATGACAGAGGCAACCAGAACTATGGGATAAAGATGGCGCGCCTAAAGCTTGCATTGAATGGCTGAATAGTAACGATGGATCCTGAGGTGGCACTACTTGATGTTGATTCAAAATCAAAACTCCCATCTGCAACTAAAGTCGATGAAGGTTCTATGCATCGATGAGGATGATGAAGAAGGATCCCAAAAGGCCATCGGGGTAGATGAGGATGGAGTGGAGGAGGAGGAGGAGGGGTGGGGAGAATGTTTGGATAGTTATGCCCCTCTTAACCTCATAATGGTTTTAAAATACCATGGTTAAGTTCAATTTATTGATGACTAAAGTAACATAGGATCACAAATGATAGAACAGTAAGAAGACGGGTCACAACTGATATTCCAAAAAAGGAAGAGGTATAACTATTATTGTAATATCTCATAGGGGAACAACTGATAAAAACCCAATTTTATTTAATTGTTTATCGGGGGAAGAGAATTGATAACCCTACAGGAAGCTCACATGAGTCTGCATACGCATGAACTTTGGCATATGGCTACCAGGAAGTAGAACTCCAATGATGTAGGTTTGGTTTATGACTCATGAATAGAGTCATGTCGGTTGTGACTAGGCGAAGAAAGCACAACATAAGTTCAAGTCAAAGAATCACAAATACTAAAGACATCTGCAAAATACTGCAATGAACATGGACATCAGAAGAAAGACTGGACTAAGAAGAAAGGAAAGCCACAATTGTCTTGACTCAAGAAGGCATAGATTCTGAAGATGTTATGGTTCTCATCATCACATATCAAAAGACCGAAAGATAACACATGGATTCTTCATTTAGTTTATTCTAATAATATGTCTCCTAACGAATATTGGTTTCGCACTTATGAATAGTGGAACTTCATCATGGAGAATGATGCAACATGAAAGATTGTAGGGATCAACTTTGTGAAGATCAGGATGCATGACGGAGTCACGAGGATGGTGATGGAAAGTATGACATGTTCGTGATCTGAGAAATAACCTGATACCCCTTGGAGTGTTGACTCTAAAGGATATATATATATATATACACACACACACATCATTGAAGGTGGAGTTATGCAGGATGCCAAAGCTAGGGTGATTGGCATCAAGGGCAACAAGAAGAAGACCTATACGCCATGTAGGGGCCTACAGTTACAATATCTGTTGCAGAGGCATCTCAGCCATGAAATAAGATTCAGAATTGTGGCACATGTAGCCAGATAAATAAGTCAAATGGGGATGAATATCCTCTATCGGAAGGGTGTCATCGGGGATCTCAAGAGATCCAAGCTAGAGTTTTGTGAGTATTACATGCTCGGGAAATAACATAGGAAGAGTTTCGGTAAAGCTATTCACAAGACAAAGGTGACACTCAACTACATCCATATGATTGTTCAGACCCTTCATGGATCCCATCTATGGGAGGTGACAGATATTTCTATCAATGATTGATGATTATTTCAGAATGTTTCGTTTATACATGATGAAACACAAGAGCAAGGCATTTCAGATCTTCAGGCAGTTGAAGATCTTGGTTAAGAAACTGGGCTTATAAGAAGGTCAAGTGTCTAGGTACAGATAATGGAATGGAGTTCTATTTGTCAGAGTTTGATGAGTTCTGCAATAAGGAGGGTTTTGTGATTCACCACACCATTAGAGATATGTCACAACCAAATATAGTTGTAGTGAACATGACGCTTCTAGAGAGACTAAGGTGCATGCTCTCTCAGGCTTGAATTGGTAGAACATTTTGGACTGAAGTTGTGAATATACCTTGTTACTTTGTGAATAGGAGTCCTTATCTGCTATTGACTACAAGATACCCACAAAGATATGGTATGTTAATCATGCTGGTTATTCTATTTTACAAGACTTTGGTTATGATTTCTATTACCATGTTAGTGAAGGAAAGCTGGAACCAAGGTAAAGAAAGAGGTGTTTACAGGCTATAGTGTAGGAGTAAGGAAGTACAAAATCAGGTCCCTTTTTGACCATATATTATTCGCAAGAATTTTATATTTGATGAGAATTCAGTTTAGGGACATGTGATGATGTGCACAAACATGTGAGTTCTAACGAATACCAAGTAGTGATCACACATTTGATCACTCCACTCCTGATTAGACGGGTGCTGAACAACCTAAAGCTGAGAATCAGATGAGAGTCACCAAATGTTTCTAATGATCGGCTCCATAGATATATAAATCCTCCATAGATATATGGTTGCATTTGCACTACAGGTTACATAGGAGTCGAAGTATCCAAAGCCCTATACATACAAAGAGGCTATATCTTGGGCAGAATCTTGGTAGTGGATTGCTACTATGAGTAAAGAGATAAAGCCCCTTCATAAGAATCAAAGATGGGGAGCTTGTTAAGCTGCTAAATGGGTGAAGGTTGTTGGCTGCAAATGGGTTTCAAGAAGAAGTCAGGGATCTCAAAGAGTGAAGGCATTAGACACCAGACCTGTCTAGTTGTGAAGGGTTATAGTCCAAAAGGAAGTTGTGGATTACAACAAGATATTCTCTCTCATTGTAAGACATCCATCCATCCGAGTGCTGCTAGATCTTGTAGCACATCAAAACTTAGAGCTTAAGGACTTGGCAGGAGATGTTAGATCATAGGATATTGACTTCTGGGTACATTTTCACTTTCGCAGAGGGAGCAATTTCATGGCAGTCCATGTTACAGAAATGACTCTCAACGAGTGAAGCTGAGTACATTGCAGCAGAAGCAGGGAAAGAAGTAATGTTATTACAATGATTTCTTGGTGAACTTGGATGTGAAGACAGTGAGCCGGTTGTCTTCTATGATAGCCAGAGTGTCATTGATTTGAGCAAGAGCATGATGCATCATGCTTGCATAAAACATAAAGATGTATGATATAATTGGCAGAGAGATGCAATTGACAAGAAACATCTCATTCTAAAGAAGGTCCACATAGACGAAAATCTATCAAATATGCTGACAAAGGTCATGACTCGCGACAAGCTGCAACTCTGTTGAGAGATAAGCGATGTCACCTCTCTTCTTGGTGTCACCTCCATATTAGAATCGGAGGGGGAGATTGTTGGGTATATTATCGGGTCCCAACCTCAGGGATTGCTTTGCAAATAACCCACACGAATGAGGGAGGGCCATCAACAAAGTCGTGCATGCCCATGCACGTCGGTCTCACGTTCTCCTACTTCAAGTAGGATTAGGAGAAAGAGGGGTGAGTGCTACTATATATATAGAAGATGCATGCAAGAAATTTTGATCGTGACCAAGACGAGTGTCCTCTCTCTTTCTCTCAATTCTCTTTTCTGTGCAAGGCAAGAAGCTAGATGCACGAGGAGCAGCCCATGCCAGAGATGGGAGGAGTAGCTGCAAGATGGGAGGAGTAGCTGCAAGCTGTGAGGAACATCTATGCTGGAGGAACGACAAGTGGTCTGTGCTGGAAGCTGCGCGGAGCAGTCCACACCGGAGGCACGAGGACACGCCTGCATGGGGTTGTTCTCCATCATCCACGTGCACGAGGATCAACCACCTACACTAGGAGTGTGTGGGGGGGCAACCACCGTCGGCTCTCGGCCAAATGTGCGAAGAGGAATCACGCGAGAAAAAATCGCGGACGAGGAGGGAAAGCACATGATAAGGACAAGCATTGGTATCGTGTTCTCCAAGTATAATGTTACGGTAAAAGAAATATCTGATTTCATTCTTGTAACCGAACCTCAGTTTTGTTGGGAAACAAAACTGAGAAGACATTGTGCGCCCTTGATTTCGACCGAGTGGATCTATTACGGGTTGTGCCCCATGGGTTTTCCTCCTTTCTCACATCGAGGAGGGTTTTCCATATTAAATTTCCCGTGTCTTTTGTGGTTGCTTGATTATCGTGCTTTGATTATTGTGGTTGGTTCCCAGGGAACGTTGCGTTTCTGGTCATCCTTTGTAGGATAGGTTAAGAGAACCTTGATTTACCAACAATTCAACCTCTCCCAGACTTTTTCTGGTGTCATACTTCTAACCTATGGCATCACGATTGTGCACGATCGAAATTCTACGACCATTTGTTAAAATACTCTTTTATTTCATGCCATTTGAATTCGTCCCCTCCATCCCTATTGTTGGAGTATTCGTTGTATGCATCATGAGTTGTAGCAGGGTAAATGGATCTTGGAGAAGATTCATTTACCCCATCCAGTTGTTTAGTCTCACATTGTCCAGTGGTGGGACTTAGAGGCTTTAGAGAGGTTATATAAGGAGCCCAAAACCTCCTGTATTCATTGAGAAAAAGGAATAGAATATCCGTCCCTTTGAAGGCTTCTCCCGTGGTTTCATCCCACTCCTCACGGAGTAGGGTTCCACGTTAAACCTTTGTGTTCTTCAAGTTCTTTATCTTTATTTCTGATTCCACTTCCGCTTTCTATTTCTTAACATGATATCAGAGCGGGTTCGATTCTCCAGGAGTTGCTCTTGAGCATTTTATATTTGTTCGAGATTCGATTCTTTGGTTTTATGTTCTTAAAGATTGATTCGATGAAGATTATCCTGCATTATTCAAGAGGTTCTTGGCAGATGTCCGCAGCTTCTGCATTGTTTTTGTTCAGTTTCCAGGAGGAGAGGGATTTCCAGAACGCTCATGTTTTGTAGTTCTCCCCCTAAAGTCCTTCTCAAATGCAAATGTTCTGTTTGTTATTGATGTGCCGCTTCTCCACGCAGGACCTTTCAAGGACGTCGCCATGGCTGCGAGGCTCGACAGGCGCTAGCACCTTGCTGCATGGCACCACACCTCTCCAGGCGCATCTCTAGGCGCTACTTTCCTCTCAGTAAAAAAATCTGACGACATCAGCTTTCAGGCGGTGACGCATATTCGTGAGGCTCGATCTTCAGGCCTTTGCACCGCAGCAACGATACTGTGCCTTCCTTCTCATCATAGAAGGAGAAACGGCATCATCTGTTGCGCTTCTTCATCGCGCGCATCCACCAAAGCCCTCGTGCGCAGAACCCGCGTACATCTGGAGCCACGCACAACGCATCCAGATTCTCTGGCAGCGTACCTTCCTGAAATCCTCCAGGTGATCTCGACCTCCCCAAGCGCCAAAGCATATAATCCTTCGAAGCCCCTCCAGGCGCGCAGTCGTTGTGACCTTTACCCAGAGGTCAGGTTCCAGGCGGCGGTCCCAGGCGAGCCGCCTTCATCTTCAGCGGCAGTGCACCATCCTCTTCGGGCCACACATCGCATCATCCTTCATAGGCGTAAGGAGCGCCATCAGCAAGCCCCGCTAAACAGCAACCCCTCTCTCCAGACAGGCATGGAGCTCTCTCCCCGCTGTCCTTCCACGACAGCGCATGACTGGCGCTGTCACGCGTGATCGAAGTTCCTGGCGGCAGATCCCACTCGCGCACCTCTCCCAATGCGCAAGCGTCGCACCGTGATCGCCCAGGCGACGACCCCTCCACTTTGTGCGAGCCCTTCAACGACGACGACAAACCCCAATGGGGGGGGGGGGGGGGATCATGAAGAGGGTTCCCGTAACCCTAGGGCTGCGGGTCCTTTGTTTAAAAAAAATTGATGGCTATTTCGTGAGCCCCGAGTGGGCGCGCATAAAAGAAGGGGTTGTTTGAAAAGCCCGATTGGGCTGTGGGTTGTTTTTGGGCATTATGGACCGTATCAAACAAAATGATGAGAAAAAAATGAAGAGGCGCGTACATAAAAAAACCCGTATGCATAGTGAAAAAAAGGCGCGTACAAGAAAAAGCTGTACACACAATTTTCAAAAAAATGAAAAGAAAAGTCGTAAAAAAATAGAAACGGCTTTAAAAATATTTTGAAAAAAAATTGTTTTAAAAATATGACGGCTAAAAAAAAGGAAGTAGTTGAGAAAGAAAATGATTTAAAAAATGATGATGATTTGAGAGCCGAAAAATTTGTGATCGACTAATTAATTTTGTTCATCCCCAATTTCTTTGTTGTCTTCTCCCAGATTTGTCGATGTGTCCATTTTCCGACAAGTATGGGAGAAAGGGGGAGTATATGTAGAGTTCTTTGGCATCATATATCGGCCTGACAATTCAGATTCCAGCTCCGGTTCAGAGACAGTTCAGATTCCAGTCCAGATGCCCGTTTAGATTTTCCAGACTCTACAGCAGATTTTCAGACTCGATGTCAGATTCCGAGTCTCCAGTTGTTCAGACTCCACAGATTGGCCAGAGTCCAAGTTCGAGGCACTCTATGTTGAGGCCCATTTTCAAGTTCTCCAGAGAGAGACTCAATTTCAGACTCGCACGTGTATGCGGTCATTTTCAGATGAGCACATGTTTGCCATCTTCTTTCGAGGTCCCCATCTTTTCTTATGTTTTCGACCAAAGTTTTCATGTGAGCCATAGGGACTCCAGAGTAGAGGACCATTCCCTATGCCATGTGGGTAAGGGTTTTCATGTGGTATCATAGGTACACCAGAGTAGTGCACCATTCTCGGTGCCAGATGGGAGAGACCCAGTTCTCCGACGAGGAGACTTCTTTCAGATTCCATTCTCCAGCGACCGTGGACTCCGATGAGGATTGCACAGCCACGACCCCTTATTCAGTTTGACCCTTTTCAGAGATGGAGCAATTGTCCACATTATTGTGGCGGGCCAGAGTACTCCGACGAGGAGACTCATTCAGTTGCAGTGACTGACAGGCGCAATTCAGAGCACATGCTCTCCGACGAGGAGATTCAGTAGACTCACACTCCGGCCCGTTCGTCCTCCTCACCTGCATGGCATGAGAAGCAACGTCCTCGACAGCAGCAGTTGTGCTCGTTGGGTTTATATTGCCCGTAGTGTTCTGTAGCGTTAAGTTGAGTTTATTTCAATTTGTCTAAGCTGAGCATTGCATGCTCCAGCTTGAGGGGGAGTGTTGGAGTATTCGTTGTATGCATCATGAGTTGTAGTAGGGTAAATGGATCCTGGAGAAGATCCATTTACCCCATCCAGTTGTTTAGTCCGACAATTGTCCAGTGTTGGGACTTGGAGGCTTTAGAGAGGCTATATAAGGAGCCCAAGACCTCCTGTATTAATTGAGAAAAAGGAATAGAATATCCGCCCCTTTGAGGGCTTCTCCCGTGGTTTCAACCCGCTCCTCACGGAGTAGGGTTCCGCGTTAAACCTTTGTATTCTTCAAGTTCTTTATCTTTATTTCTGATTCCGCTTCCGCTATCTATTTCTTAACACCTATGCTAGTGCCTCTAGTTAAAATCATAAAATCCATAAGAACTTCACATTGGATCATAAAAAGAGGTATTTGTATTTGTTTGTATTTTACTATCATCTATATGCATTTTTAAAGAATAATAGAGCATGTCAAAAAAGTGGAATAAATTGATTAGAAAAGAATAGTTTCCTTACAAAACAACAAGAAATTAGTTGTGCTTTTTTCTCATTATTGAACGAGAGAGTTCATCAAATAAACAAGAAACAAACGAGATCCCCATCAACATGGAAGCATGCCACAAAATCTTCATAGATAATAAAGATGAGTAACACGAGAAGAAACTTGCAGACAAATCAAGTAACAACAACACAAACGAGATCCCACCAATATGGATGCGTGGCATAAGATAATCGATTATGCTTTTTTCTCATTTTTGAATGCGCGAGAGCTTTCCATCAAATTGTTAAGGAACAAATGATCCCAGAATACAGAAGAGGGATTTGTATACGCAGTTCTCTCATGAGAGAGAACTTAATCAATCTTCAAGAGATTACCAACTTAACAAATGTTCTGTCATAATCTGTTGCTGTTGAGAACCACTTAATTCCACTAGTTGGTGGTTTCTTTCATCGAACTCTGATAAGAAATTGCTACTGAATGTTTTCTTTCTCCTGCTTTTAGATTCCACTTCACGCCTTTTTTTCTGGAGACTTCAACGAAGATACATCTTGTTGATCTAACTTCTCTGGACATCTGACTTTGCTTTGGCCTGTCGTTAACAATATAACAAAATAATAGCAATTTGGTTAGAGAAGTCTAACATATCTAATTGTTTATGGTACTCGATGGCTAGAAGAGTCTAATGTACTCTTCCAGGGTATAACATTGATCCTACAGGATAAATGCGGATTGTATGTGTACCGTACCATGATGTTTGTTGTCTCTGATTGTTGAGTCATTCATGAAAAAAATACATGCAGAGAATGCCTTAAACATAGTTGAAGATCCTCTGGTAATGTATCTGAGACCACATCGGATTTTAGATACGAAGTGAAATTATCGGATATAAAGCATGTAAAAAATATGAATGCTGCCTACTTGCCTTGTAAATAATTGCCCAGGGATGGGATTTGCCCACAATTCTGCAATCTTAGCAAACGGCTTCAGCGGAGCTTGCTTTTTTTCCACAAAAGCATCCAAAATTACTTAAAATCAATATTCAAATCCCACAGGGGACGAATGAAATCGAAGATTATCAACATCTCTCTTACTTGATTGTGGGTTGGCACTGACATCAGCAAAGTTGAAGTAGAAGCTTAGGTCCATTTATGCTCCGCAAAAGCTTTTATATATATATATATATATGTGAAAAATAGATAATTACACAATTTAACCCACAAGATTATATTATACAATCATCCAATCTTTCGATTTCAAGAGAAAGTTACAAAAAATGCCTCCTGAGTGCTTGTTCTCGTTTATTCTTACTTGTTATAGAATTTTTTATGTTCGAGGAACCTGATCCACTCGAAACAACATATTCGTCTTATGAAAAATTAAGAAAAAAGAAAGCTGATATTTAAATAGGACTTTGACCTGCCTTCACCTGATAACAAAATGCTTTCCAACAAATCGACAGCTTAACATCAGCTCCAGCCTTCTTTCAATCGTAATTAACTGTAGCATTCCTGATCTAATTACAGAAGGCATCAGCATTGAATAAAATAAAATCACAAATCCATCTCCAAGACTACACATTATGAATATGTATTGGATATTAAAGTTTTCATCGTGGCTTACATGTTGATGGATAGTTGGCGATGTCTATTTCTAATGAGTAAGTCAAAGCTATCCAAGTAGGACTTGGAGAACAATCCATGCCTCCTCCAACTTTCCCCATATAAACAACTGCAGAAGTGGAAATTTTAGCCAGAAAACAAACCCAAATAATTCATATAGTCAGCAAAGATGAGGATTAACCACGGATTTGATTTTAAAACTATTCGATACAGTAGGAAGCCACTGAATTGGGTTAGTTCAGATGAGTCGGATATTGTATATGAATATATATCTAATTTGTTAATTGTTAGAAAATAAACATGCGGAAGCGAAACATAGAAAAATATAAAGAAGAATAAGAACAACGGGATTTACGTGGGACCCTACTCCCTAAGGAGCGGGATGAAATCACGGGAGAATGTCTCAGAGGGCTGGTTTGTCTATTGCACTTTTCTCATTGGTTACAGGAGGCGTGGGGCTCTTTATATAACCTCCACAAAGTCTCCACATCTCCAAATTGGTAGATGTGGGTCTAAACACTGGGATGAGGTAAATGGATTATGGAGGTATCCATTTACCCATCTACAACTCAATAGGCGTACAACCAAATACTCTAACACTCCCCCTCAAGCTGGAGCATGCAATGCTCAGCTTGGACAAACAAACAGAAAGAAACTCAACTCACGCAACAGGACACTACGAACAACATCAACTCAACGCGCACAACTGTCAGATGTTGTCGAGGACGGTGCTTCTCATGCCGTGCAGGTGAGGAGGACGAACGAGCTGGAGTGTGAGTCAAGTGAAGACTCAGAATCTGACCATCGAGTCTAAAACTGCGCTTGGAGTCTCCTCGTCGGAGAACTGGGTCTCTCTCATCTGGTCCAGAGAATAGTGCTCTACTCTGGAGTACCTATGATACCACATGAAAACCTTGCCAACATGACATAGGGAATGATCTTCTACTCCAGAGTCCCTATTGCTCACATGAAAACTCTAGCCGAAACACTATACTGATGGAGATCATAACAAATGATGGCAAACACGTGTTCATCTGAAAAGAAAACCGCATACTCATGCGTGTCTTGAAACTGGAGACTCAAAATCTGACGTCGAGTCTGAAATCAATTGAACTGTAGAGTGTGAACATCTGGCTGGTATGCAATCTCTGAATCTGACATCTGAATCTGAACAAGACTTGTGACTCTATACTAATACTCCCCCTTTCTCCCATACAAATCGGAATACATGATATCGACTATATTGGGAGAAGACAATAAAATGAGAAGAAAATACGAAACCGATCACAAAATTTTTAGCTTCTCAAAACATGGATAACGTTTGACCGTTTCAATTTTTTAAGACTCTTTTTTGCAATTTTTTTGAAACATTTTTTATGCCGCTAAATTTTCTTTACGGCTTTCACAAATCATTTTTTTTAAATTTACGTATGGTTTTTTTCCCTTTTTTGTACGTGCCTTTTTTTACAAAACTTGACTTTCTCCTTTTTTTTTGAAAACTTTTTTTAACTTTGGACCACAATCGAACCAAAATTCTCTCTCACACAATTTTTCTGCAAATAATGCCCACTTGGGCTCAAATAAGCACCCCCCAAAATTTCTGCCCCCCTTTTTAAATAAAACGTGCGTGTAAGGGGGGGGGGGGGGTGTTAGGGTTCCTAATGGGGAACCCTTCTCTGAAAAAAAAATGCCGCCGCCATTTTGAGGGCCCTCGTATGGGGCTCGGTTGATGCTTCTTTACCCGCCGTCGCGAGAAGGGGGCTACTCGTGCAAGAGATGGCGCTTGCAGGAGCTCTTGCGCACATGAATCGGACGAGAAGAGGAAGGCGGCCCTCGTTGTTGCCACTTTGGATTTTCTAGGTCGACGTTGGATGCACGCGAGAGATGTGGTGCGGCTAGGGCTCGCCGCACCTGAAGGAGGGGCACCTGGGGTGTAACAGAAGAGGTTACATGCACCGCGGAGAGATGGGGGAGATCGCACGAAGGACTGTGCCGCGAACTGAGGATGCGCTGCCAACTGAGGCATCGCATCTGGGCAATGCTTTGCTCGAGGGGGAACAGGCTGGAGGAGAGCCCGCTGCCTGCTGATTGCGGCTGGGGGTTCGCCTTGCACCGCAAGCTTCGAATCCTGGAGCGGGGATGCGCGATGAAGTTCTGCGCCAAGGAGAGATGCGAGCACGCCGCCCAGAGCTCGCTAAGGAGGTCGGTACAGCTTGGATCAGCCTGGAGAAGATGTTGTGCGCGAGATGAATGGGGCGGTGCCTTGAGCCTCTCGATGGGGCTGAAACCAGAGATTACTGTAACGATAGAATTGAACGGGTTTCATGAAACCCTAGTTCCGAATATGGAACTTAAAAAAAATCTTGCACATAAATACTCTTCAAACAAGAATCTCTCATGCACTAATAATCGAACCTCGAAGAGGAAGACAAAAATAAAACTTCAAGAATAATCCCTCAAGAATCGAACCCGCTCAAATACCATGTTAGAAAATAAGCATGCCGAAGCGAAACATGGAAAAAGATAAAGAAGAGTTAGAATAATCGGATTTACGTGGAATTCTACTCCCTAAGGAGCGAGATGAAATCACAGGAGAATGCCTCAGAGGGTTAGTGTGTCTATTGCACTTTTCTCATTGATTACATGAGGCTTGGGGCTCTTTATATAGCCTCCACAGAGTCTCCACAATGGTAGATGTAGGATTAAACACTAGGATGAAGTAAATGGATCCTGAAGGTATCTATTTAACCATCTACAACTCAATAGATGCATATCCAAATACTCCAATATTAATAAAATGAATTCATTTGTATTATGGACACAATAGTTTTTATGAAGAAAAAATGGCATGACTCTGATGATGCATATCTATAAAGAATATTATCTTTTGCATATCCTCTTGCTTGCTGATTGGTTTCTAGATCTACGATTCTTAAATGATTCATTCAGATTCTCAACCAGTAACTACGATTGCTTGCTGATTGGACAACTATAAATACTCAACTCTTTCAGTAACTCCATGGCAACTCCTTCTAGGAATAAATCGTTGAGACCATAATGCAATAAATTTGTAAGGAGATCATAATAAATAAATTAGAATGATACCTCAATCTGATCATGTTTTCTTGGGCAAATGCAGAAGAGTAGAAGAAATTAAAGAAATGTCGAAATGAGATCGTTGATTTGACATTTCGATCTTCCTTCAGTCATACTCATACTATGTCAATTAGTAGGCTACCATTCGCTTCTTGGTTGTGATCTATAATTAGAGCTTCGAATTCAAAGCTTTATTATCTAAATAAAAATTAATATTTCAAATTTCTGCCTAAATTATCATCTAGACAAAATAAGGGAATTTGCATCAGTTTTACAAGCTGAGAAATTACAGGAATAGACAAAAACCAATATTTTAAAAATCGGATCCGACGTTGAATTGCTCAGTCTTCGATTTGGTCCAAACGAGTTGGACCGACGACAAGGTCAGCATGATGCCATCATTCTTATTGACTAAGAAAAACTTGGACCGAGCTTAGTTACCAGTCCGATCGGTCGAACCAATTTTTTGAACTGATAAAACGACTAACATATATGTATGTATATAAATATCAATGAAATAATTATTTAAAATGTCAAATCTTTAAATATAATAATAACATGATTGTCTATTTCGAGTAAAACTCTATAAAAGTTAACCACAATTTTAGCATTATATATAAATTTAATATTGTAATCAATTATGTATAATTGCTTCTAGAAAATTATTTTAAGAAAGTAGAGGCACAATTGATATTCCAAAAAGAGAGGGGTGTAACTGATATTAGAGAAGTTAAGAATGGTACAAGTGATAAAAACCTCATTAAATAAATATTTAAACCTTTGTTTTTTTAAAAAAATTATCAAATCATCAAAACTGGATCAATTCGGGTCAATCCGATCCAACCACCCAAGTTATCGCAGTCTGACTGCCGATGGGATCCTATTTTTTATTTTCTTCTTCTTTTTTAAAATTACTTACATGTAACCAACCGGACTAACCAGATTGGGGTCGATTCTCGATCCAACTAGTCTGAGATCAGTCCGATCTGATTTTTTAAACCATCACGTGTTGCATGTACTTTTTATTCTTTTTTTTTATAAAAAGAAAAGCATTGAGGCAATCTTTTTCATCAAGAATTGGCGAGTTGTTAGACTTTAATCATATTCTTCAAAGATGGAAGCTAACATGCTTAATAGTCAAATTATTTAAGATGATATTTATTTCTGACTGAGTGTTACGTTGAAAATTGCACTTTTTGAAAAAAATAGAGGTCTTCACCTGATTTAGTTTGATAGCAATCATTTAATCTTACAAAGATTAACAATCAGGATTATATACGTTACTTAGATTACTATGTTGAGTTATTTCAATTATACTATATAAAAAAATTATTTTAATACTTGGAATCAATTTTGTAACATGATATGAAATTGATAGAGATGTTACTCAAGAGTTGATAAAAATTAGAAGTAAAGAGGAGACACTATTATTTCATGTGATAAAGAAAATATTCCTTTGAAAATTGTTGCGAATCGTGAAAGTAAATACGCACAAACATAATCAAACTAGCAAGATGCAAACATACAGATTTACAAGGTTCACCCATAAATGGGCTACGTCCTTAGGCGGCGGCGATCTGTTTCAATATATGGAGAAAAATAAACAGAGGTACTGAGAAGATACAGATATAAGATGAGAAACAAGATCAGAATGAGGATTGAAGTATCCGATGACCCTAATGCCCTTTTATACTACAACAGAAGAATACCATTTGTATTCAGCAATCCATCCCAACAACTCTCAGCTAATCAGAAGGCAGGACACAGATCAAACATGTCAGCAATCCTGACCTAACAACTCTCAACCAATCAGAAGACATGACACATATTAGACATGTCAGCAATCCTGACCCAACAGCTCTCAGCCAATCAGAAGGCTTGACACAAATCAGACATGTCATCAATCCTGACCCAACAACTCTCAGCCAATCAGAAGCCAGGACACAGATCAGTCACATCAGTAGCCCACCAAGTGGTTAGGATTCAAGTAATATCAACAATCTCCACCTTTAATTGAATCATCATATAGTAGAATAAATCACTACTATTACTCCATCATGAATTGAATTCTCCACTAGCAGAATTAACCACTACTGGACTCGCAGGGGTTGAATTCTCATATAGCATAATTAACCACTACTATACTCTACCATGAGTTGAATTCTCCACTTGAAAAATTAGCCACTGCTAGACTCCATCAGGATTGAATTCTCATATAGCAGAATTAACCACCACTATACTTCACCATTTGAAATTCAGATAACTGGAATCAAGGAATTATAAACAATATTCACCTTGAAATTTCTCCTTAGAGAAGATTTATCTTGCCGCCGCCAACTTCTTTTTGGGGCTACTACCAACTGCCAACATTGAGCAAGTCCAAACACCGCTTGAACATACTCCCAGGAACTGTAGATCCTTGCAAGACATATAGGGTCTTCTGCTTGTTGCCCTTGATGACAATAACTCCAGCTTTGGCAACCTGCATGACTCCACCTTCAGCATTGCACATATATCCTTTAGAGTCTAAGACTCCAAGGGATATCCGTTTTTTCCCAAATCAGGAACATGTCATACTTCTATCACAATCCTTACAACTCCATCATACATCTTTATCTTTGTAGAGTCAATCCCTACAATCTTGCACATTGTATTACTCCCTGTGACGATGTTTCCACCATTATCTTCTCATAGGTGCAGAACCAATCTTCATTAGGAGTCATATGGTAAGAACAACCTTAATCAAGAATCCATATGTTATCTATCATCTTCTGATCTGTGATGGTGAGAAAGAAATCATCTTCAGAATCTCTGTCACCTTGAGCTACTGCAGCAATTGTAGCCTTCTTTGGGCAGTCTTTCTTCCAATGTCCTGTTTCCTTGCAGTAATTGCAAATGTCCCTAGCATTGTAATTCTTGAACCTCTGCTTTCTATTCTTTGTGTAGTCAAGATCGGTACGACTCTTCTCATGAGTCATAACCAAACCTGTGGTATTAGAGTCTTGCATCCCAATAGGCATATGTCGAAGTTCACGCGTATACAGACACACGTGACCTTCCTCTAAGATTATGGTTCTCTTCCCACAATGAATGATTGAACAAAATTCTCAAAAGATAATGGAAGAGAAACCAATAAAATCAAGGTAGTATCCTCATCTTCAATCTTAACATCTATGTTTCTTAAATCCATCAATAATGTATTTAAGCGATCTATTTTTAAAAGATGTACCTTCATGCATGCAGAGAGTAAATAGATGTTGCTTCAAGAGCAACTTGTTGGTCAGAAACTTCGTCATGCATAGACTTTCCAGTCTCAACTACAGACCGATCGTGAAATCCTCATCAACAACCTCTGCGATAATCTCATCCGCCAAACATAACATGATCGTCGAGTGCGCCTTCTCTTCCTGCACCATTTACTCAGACGGCTCGAGTGACTTCGGTCACTCCTGATCTAACGATGCTCAGATGCCCTACTGCATCAGAAGGGCGCGCATCTTGATCTACCATAGACTGAATCCGTTCTTCCCTGTGAACTTATCGATCTTCAGATTGTGCGATTCCATCTTGCTGGATGATCACGACAAAACCTGAAGCTCTGATACCAATTTTTTGCGAATCGCGAAAGCAAACACACACAAATACGATCAAACAAGAAAGGCGCAAATACACGGATTTGCAAGGTTCACCCGTAAATGGGATACGTCCTTGGACGACAGTGATCAGTTTAACTATATGAAGAAAAAGTAATATAGAGGATACTGAGAGGGACAGATATGTGATGATAAATAGGATCAGAATGAGGATTGCAGTATCTGATGGCTCTAAGACCCCTTTTATACTACAATAGAAGAATACCATTTGTATTATGCAATCCACCCCAACAGCTCTCAGTCAATCAGAAGGCATGACACAGATCAGACATGTCAGTAATCCTGACCCAACAACTCTTAGCTAATCAGAAGGCAGGACACATATCAGACATGTCAGCAATCCTGGCCCAACAATTCTCAGCCAATCAGAAGTCATGACACAAATCAGACATGTCAGCAATCCTGATCCAACAGCTCTCAACCAATCATAAGCCAGGACACATATCAACCACATCAGCCGCCCAACAAGTGGTTGGGATTCAAGTCATATCAACAAAAATAAAAACGAAGGACTACGAAACAGATATGAGACATGCTATGTCTTATGGATCTGAATGTTGGCCTGTGAACCATAGACATATGTAGAGAATGGAAGTAGTAAAAATAAAAATGTTATGGTGTATGTGTAGTCATATACTAAAAGATTTGGACTCATAAATATATGCTTAGAAGTAAAGTTGTATAGCTCTGATGGAGGGTAATATAAGAGATAACCGCTTCAGCTGGTTTGGTCATTTGTAAAGGAGGTCTCTTGTTAGAATATGCGAGATTTGGGATGTTCAATCGGTTGAGAATAATAAGGATGACGCAAAAAGTTTTGAAAGGAGACTATCCAATAGGATTTTAATTATTTGAATTTAAATTTGAGAATGCTGAAAAATAGATCTGAATAAATAATCCATATAACTGACTCAGACTAATGAGGAACAAAGTTTTGTTATTGTTGTATACCGCAATTAAACGAAGTAGAATCGTTTAAATTTAAAATCGACTATAGACATTTATTATTACATATATACAGCGCGTCCTACATAATCACGCAAAAAATCTGATTAGATATGATATATACACTCGAACATACATAAAATAATAATTACCGGTTTGAAGACAACACCTCGACGGTTGACCGAGCACATAATAGTTCTCCGAACATATTCCAAAAAAAGGGCAGTTAGAAGCGTTCGATTACCAAGTGCTTGAGCTTGAATAAACCAGTATGTGGATAATGAAGGTGCCAGAAATTGATTCCGGTGACGTTCTTCGTTTAAGTCGGTACAAAAAGGGCCATTTTGTCAATGAGAGACTGCAGGTCTTCTTCATCTGCAATTCAAAATCGCATAAATGAAAGTATAAGCAGTCTCATCGAGCTCTTTCAAGAATCAAATTTTGTTATAACTCGATAACAAATTGCTGTATTTTTTCTAAATAATGCCTATAACAACGTAACTAATGCATTGGAGTATCACATGCAAAAAGAAACACCTGTTAGAAAAGTTATTACTGATTTTTTAAAATGGGACAATTTTTATTCCTTGAATATCAACGAGAAACGAAGCCATCTTGCAAACAGATTAGCCAAACATGAGATGAGAAGGGCAGTTCTAATACTGTGAGGTCGACTTTTATCAATCATAAGAAGACAGTCGCAGATAGTATTTAGATTTTGGAAAAATACGCACTTTAAATCAGAGGAAGTAGTAGTTAATTAAGATACCTGATAAGAATCGGACCTCAGGAACGTGGGAGATGCGTTGCCAGTGGAGATTTCCCTCTTTCTCAGGACTATATCGTTCTTCAAGCAACGGACATTTTTGAATAATAATCTCTCGTAGCGAGGTTGGGAGGCCCTCCTCAGGTAACGAAGACATTCGAGGGCAGTCAGATAGTATCATATAGAGGAGGGCTTTGGATCCCCGAAGATCCGCAGGTAATTCCTGCAGATGCTCACATCCGTTTATATATAACCATTGCAAGGTGGTAAGGGAAAGGAAGGGCAACTCCAGGTCGCCATCAAATCGTATCAGCTCCTCACATCTTCCAATACATAAGGTCCTAAGAGGACTCCTCGTTGCTAGCAGAATCAGATGAGTAAGCTGTTGGATGTTACAGCCCAAGATCCATAGCTGTTTAAGTGAGGGAAATGGCTCAGACGGGGACTCTCTCATGATGAGATTCCGGACAATCATTAATTACTAATGTTTCAAGAGACTTGAGGACGGGGAGAGACATTACACCTCTGCAAGAAAGAATATACAACTCCTCGAGGGAACCAAGTGATGGGTACTCCAGCGGAAGCACAAGTCCCTCACTATTAGAATTTAGTATTATTCTCTCAACACTCGTGCTGTTCGCTAGAATGGAAAATAGCCCTCCCACCTGCTCTGCACTTAACCATCTCAAATCTAGCTCTTTAAGAAGAAGTTTGGAGGAAGATTGCGGGCGCCTGAACACGAGATTTGGACAATACATGAGTCTGAGACGTTCAAGTGAGCCTAGGGCTTGCAGATCCAAATCCACCAACCCTCCACACCATGAAATTTCACATGTCCTCAGAAGAACAAGCTTATGCATTACCTCTTCTGAAATCGATCTTATGTTCGGACATTGACGCATGATTAGTTCCTCTAGGGCTGCGACACTATTAATGCATTCATAAAGTATGAATTCATCAAGACCATCTTCATTTATCTCGAGCTTTTTTAAGGAAGGTAGTAAAACTCTACTTTGGCACAAGGACTTGAGCAGCAAAGGACATCTTTTGATTAATAACTGACGTAGAGAGCTGCACTGAGTAGACTCTGAACATTGTCCTCTTACGGTAGCATGCGGACATTCCCAGATCTCAACCTCTCTCAATGATATCAGAGACTGAGCATCTATGATGACCTCCTCGGAGCAATTACATAGTTTTAATTCTGACAAGGATGTCAAATGTGATAAAACTCCCAGTGGATATATATAATCGGAGATGCTTAAAGATTTTAGTGACGGCATTGAACATTGTAGAAGTATATTCAGGGAGTCATCAACATAGGGACAACTTTCAACTGAGAGCCTCCTCAAAGATGGTAACAACTCCGATGCTAATGGGGAGAGCATCAACGGTGTCACTCCAACATTTGACAATATACAATGTTCGAGGGTTTGAGGGAAAAGAGGGATCACTCTCAGTTCAGGACAATTATATATCTCCAGGTTTTTCAGATTTCCTACTGATGATTGAAAGATATTTAACCTCAAACAATCCCTTAGCTCGATATATTCCAGAAAAGGTAAATATTTGCTATCGAACCAATTAGGTAAATATGAGCCCATGTACCCAATTATAGATAACTTCTTCAAGTTAGTATTCGGACATAGCCCTTCAAGAACTTCTGCTTGCATCTTCTCTTGCCCACCACTGGCAGTACCACTCCAACTAAGTTTCAACCACTCCAGTCCGTCTTTTTTATTGAGATGAGCTTGTTGCGCCTCTTTTTTGCCTTCAACATCCTCGAGATGGAGGATGTGAAGATTACCGCAAAGTCCGTTCAAATTCCCCAACTCTGTCACCTTATGTCCATGTTGCCTCTTGACTTGAAATGTGGCTAAGTTTTGCAAATTGGTAAGACTTCCTATGTTGCTAAAAGGTTCCAAATTTTCGTGAGTAGATAGACATACCAAATTAACTAATCTTGTCAATGAATTAGGTAGTCTAGAAAGGCCGATGCAATAATGTAAAAGCAACACTTGCAAATTACGAAGGCGAGAGATATTTTCAGGCAGATTCCTCAATTTTGGTAAATCGAGATCAAGGAAACTAAGAAGTTTGAGATTCCCAATCGAGTCTGGCAACAATGTTATGTCGCAATTCTCTAAAGAAAGCACCCGTAAGAATATGAAACTATTGAACCAGCCATCTAGAAGATATGTAGAGTTAACAATCACTAGGTAATATTGACGAAAGATCAAAGTTCGCAAAGTTTTACATTCTTTAAGCTCCCAAAGCATGTTTATTGACTTCCCAACAAAGGCAGAATTCTCTGGAAAAAAGGATATATGTCGAAGCTTCTTCGGAAGTTCCCTGATAGTGTCATCACTTCCTCGAATAAACTCGTCCTTGGTAACCATCACAGCCAAATCATGGACCAAATCATGAATAGTAATACGATCATCTTGGGTATATTGCAATAGTGACCTCTTTAACAAGTCATCAGCGAGTTTAATCCCAACATCTTCAAGATCCCTCACATCCTGTTTCTGTATAATTTTGTGTGCCATCCAATGATACGAGATATTCCGGAAAAATAATGGATTTTGAAATCTAGCATCTTTTGGGAACAAGGAGAAATATGAAAAACACTGTTTAAGGAGCACTGGCAAACTGTTATAACTCAACATAAGTATTGGGAGCATATAATTTTCATCATGTTCAACTTCTAAAAGCCTACTCTCTGATATTCTCCTCCAGAATCTTATATTCTTGTTTCCTTTTAATATCCCAGAGACGACTCGTGCAGCCAAAGGCAAGCCTTTAAGCCTTCGGATTATATGTCTACCAACTGCTTGCAGCTCTGGATTTACATGTGCAATATCAACGCCGAATGTGCATCTCTCAAAGATACTCCACATATCTTCTTCCTTTAATAAATCAAGAGTTAAATGTTCTGCTTTATCCCAAGGAATGGCATTTGCAACCTTCAGATTCCTTGTTGTCACCATAATCCTGCAAGTGACACCACTGGCTTTGAACGGCTGAAGCAATATATCCCAATTGCCGACGTTGGTATCCCACGCATCGTCCAGAACTAACATGAATCGCCTGTGTTCCTTGATTTCTTTCACCAGCGTTTTCTGTAATAATTCCAAACTCCACCGACCATAATCTTGATGGGTTTTTTTACCAGCAGTGATAGAATCTATGATTTCGATCATGATTCTCCTTATATCCAAGTCTTGGGACATGCCAATACATACCCACACGATTCTTGATTCAAAAAAAGCCTCCACGTCCTTATCATTGAACACAAGCCTAGAAAGAGTGGTCTTTCCCACGCCACCCATACCAACAATGGGAAGGACCAAGAGTTTCTTCCCTCCATCGTCCGATAATAGAATATTTTTAATGACACTCTTCTCATTAGCTCTTCCAATTACCGTGGTGTCATCAGCGAGGAAGGAGGTGGTCTCCCTACTCTGCCATAGTTCTCGAGAGCTGCTCTTCTGTCCGGTACTGACGGATGTGGCCATCTCTCGAAGGCCCAGCTCATGTCCTCTCCTACTTATTTCATCCAACCTCTCCTTTATAAGCTTCATCTGCTTTGCTACAGAAATATCTAAAGACGATTCTTGGCGAGCAAATATAGTGGAGAATCGGCCACTAACCTGGGCGGTCCAACTCGTCTCCGTGGGCGTCTCCGTCTCTTTCTCTTTCTTTAGAGCGAAATCCACTGCATGCTGATCGAGGAGGTCCTCGACATCGTACAGCACCTCTTTGAGCTCTCCCAACCATGAGAGAACTCCCGAATTATCTGATTGTGTATTCTCCGCGTCCTCGAGAACAGCCTTTATGCTTTGAAGCACCTTGCCGAGGTGGTCTATCTCCTCCTGGACGCCCTTCTCCAATCTCCGTCTCTCCGTGAAGTGCAGGATGCTGTGATCCAACACTTTGCTGATGATGGGAGAGACAAACCAGCCCACCACTGGAAGTCCGACGGCAGCCATAATCTCCTGGAGAGAAATGGAGTGGAAGGTGGGAGACTTTGGTTGAAGTTTGATACGTTTGGGAAGGAAGTGAAGGGAAGTTAATGGCATTTATAGCAATGGTGTTGTAATTAAATTTTTTTTGCAATTTTGATTTTCAATATCCAACTTTATGGATTATATCTTCGACTAATTTTCCACACATCCATTAACTTTCGTTTAAATCCGAGTATGTTTGCTATTTTATCTTAATGGTCAAAAGTTCAATATCAATATTTAAGAAACTTAAATACCATTTAAAAAAACTGAACTTTTGATCACTAAGATAAAACAGCAAATGCTCTCCAATTTGGATGAAATTTGAAGGATTTGTAAAATAGTAGTCAAATATATAATCAATAAAGTTGGATTTTGGAAATGAAAATCGCAAATATATATATATATATATATATATATAGGGAAATTATCCAATGCGCACAGGGCCCATTTGAGTTTCGGTGCGCACCATTTCTTGGCCATACACGTGTATTCCCATTTGAGTGGTTACCTATTTCGAAGGATGTTGTTTTTGGAAGGAGATTAATATGCAAAGCGATTTAACAGTAAGTGTTATTCCAATTATATCTCGTCCTATAAAATAGGAAGATCGTTTTGGAAAGAAAACAATCGAATAGATGATTTCTTACAGAAAATCGAGATCCAAATGCTCATGTCAGTAATATATATAGAATAATCAAGTAAATGATTGTTGCAAGATCAGTAACATCCAAAACAATGGTCAGTAATTTATATTCATTGTATATGTTGCAGAATTCAGTAATATATACACAATGGACAAGTAGGTGCTTGTTGTGATGTCAGTAAAATCATAACCAATAGTCAGTAATTTCTATATGTATTACTACTTTGAATAGAGCTCAGTAATTTCGACACAATACTCACGTAAAATGGTTGTTGTGAGATCAGTAATATCCAAACAACGGTCAGTAATTTACATAACCAATGGTCAGTAATAGCTATTATGAGATCAGTAATAACAAAGTTATGGTCAGTAAGTCATGGGCATTGCTCAAGTAAGTCATGGGCATTGCTCAAGTAAGTCATGGGCATATCCAATGGTCAGTAATAGATACTATGAGATCAGTAATAACAAAGTTATCGTCAGTAAGTCATGGGCATTGCTCAAGTAAGTGCTTTTTGTGATGTCGGTAAAACCATAACTAATGGTCAGTAATAGCTACTATGAGATCAGTAATAACAAAGTTATGGTCAGTAAGTCACGGTCAGTAAGTTGTGATCAGTAATAGCGTTTGGATCCTTAATCATCCGCGTGGAATCATTTATTTGAATTGATTCTTTCCAAAACCGTCTTCCAATTTTTAAGGACGTTGTATAATAGGAAATATAGGATTTTTTTAAACACGTCGTAGCCTATAATTAGAAATATAGTTATTGTTAATACACGTGTAAGGCCTAAAATGAGTGCTCATTGAAACGCTAATGAGCCCTGTGCGCAGTGGATAAGCCCTATATATATATATATATATATATATATATATATATATATATATATATATATGGGTCATATGTGGCTGCCCCCTAGGGGCAGCCAACATGGCTGCCCCCGCCTTATTTGGGCAAAAGTTTTTATTTTTTTTGAAAATAACACCATTTACATTCATCCCTATATCCCTCCTATATACCATTCGAATTTCGTCAGAAACAGAGACTTCTACGGCCTCCATCCGGACAGTAATTTTTTAACGGTAACAGGATTTTTTTAAATCGATACCATCGAGATGGAGGCCGTAGGAGTCTCTGTTTCTGACGAAATTCGAATGTCATGTAGAGGGATATATGGATGAATATACATGGTTTTATTTTTCAAAAAAAAAAATAAAAAAAAAAGCCGAAAAATGGGGCGGGGGCAGCCATGTTGGCTGCCCCCAGGGGGTAGCCCCATTTTTTCCTATATATATATATATATATATAGGGTCGATCCTATGAGATGAGATTTTTGTGAGATGGTGAGATGAGAGATTTCTGGACCACTATTTTCAGCCAGGAGAGAGAAACCAGGAGAGAGAAGGTTGAAATTAGTAGTCGAGAATCTCCTATCTCACCATCTTACCAAATCTCATCTCATAGGATCACTCCTCTCTCTCTCTCTCTCTCTCTCTCTCTCTATATATATATATATATATATATATATATATATATATATATATGATTTCTTTCAAATAGGACTTGGTCCTTCCATCCTTAAGGAAGGCCAACCCCTTTTTTGTAGAGAACATGACGACTTTAGTAGAATATGTATACAGATTGTATTACAATGTGCAGTTTTAATGTTTGTATTATAATATGCAGTTTTGTATACAATTTTGTATTTATAATGTGCAGTTATAATACAAACTGTATACACATTATACTAAAGTGTTCATGTTTTCTACAAAAAGAATGTGGCCTTCCTTAAGTCAGGAAGGATGCATCGTATTTGAAAGGCCCCTATATATATGAAAAATTTCAAATGAGGCGGGACCTCACCATATATATGGTGAGACACCTTCAATTTAAGCATATTTCCAATATATTCTATAATTTCTTGTTTTATACATATAACAATAAATATTAACACATCTATATATAAAATTACATATGATACTCTCTCGGAAAATGCACTGCAAATATATGGTGATTCATCTGCGCTGTCCTTTAATTGTACGGCTCATGATTGTTTCAATTATTAAGCACTATGCTATATTTGGAAATTTAGTGCCATCCTCTAAACCGATTAATTTGATTTGCAATTATTTTTTTCTCTTACACTGATCCCTAATTAAGAAACTCCATTTAGCCGTCCTCGTGATAATATTAATAATCGGTCTCAGTCAATCTTAACCAACGTCACACCTCTCAATCAATCTCCTCCACTCACTATCTTGTTTCGTAATCCATGAAATAATTGAGGCGAAGTTACAAAGTCAATTGCACAAAGAGTCAAAAACTATAGATGTAAATTCAAAGGATCATACATTAGTACCCCAAATTTCTCCAACCCTATTTTTTTACAATAACATTTGTCGTCTACTATTCTTACAAATATTGTCCTTCCGGTCTTTTATATGTACTTCTATTACATTAACGAAGAACAATATTGTATTATTCATAAGAATATATGATTACAGGTGTCATTTCAAAGAAAGTAGGAACATAAGTATATTTTTCAGAAACTCGAAGGTATGAACATAAGTGTGAAAATCCCAAAATTCAATGTAGTAGAAGAAAATGTAGTAGAAGAATTGAAAGGAAAGTACGTGCCACCGGTTTCCATGATGTTTGACTTAAGGTAACGCCTTCGTCATTTCTATATGCCCAACTCACCATAGCCATATCTTTTCATAGTCATAACTTCTCATTTCTTTCTTCATGACCAGCATGCTATAATTTATTGAAGAAAATCCTATCACCACAATTAATACCATCCTTATCAAGGTGTAATCGTTATGAAAGTATCGAACCAATTCAAGATGTTGACTTTAAAACTTTACCGTGTAAGAAAAGCAATATGAATACATAATTTATCATTTCTTTGTAGAAGGTTTAGCTAGTAAGTTGGATAAATTTTTAGATAAATGATAATTATTCATTTCACCAAAAAAGAACAATAGTAAACATAAAATTTTCGTCCAAGCTCATGATGATGGTCAGGAATAAAGCATAACAAACCTCATATGGCCTTGACATTTAGTACAACCAAAGACTATCATAAAGGTGACAAAAACTAGTTTAGGAGAATATTTTTTTGCTACTTAAAACAAAAAGAGAAAGCTTGCCCTTCAGCTATGGCTTTGAAAAGATTGTCACCGCAGAGATCTACTTCTTATTCGCTAGTTATCGGTAGGTGTGGGGGCGAGGACTCACAGAGCTTGCAAGTTCTTCGTTCCAAATCATAAGTTAATGAATAAATTCAAATATGAACTTAATCGAAAAGACAACATATGGCATGGAAAACAAGCTTAGGACGAATGATTAATGACTAATGAGAAGTGCAACCTCTTTAGCAGTTGGGGAGGGGGTTGTGGGGGGGGGGGGGGGGGGTACCATGGTACATCCTTGAACATCCTTCCTTCCAAATCACCTATTGAATTGATGCATGTATGGTAGATATCTGCTAATGGGATGGGGACTTTGAGTATGAATTATGTTGTTCAGAAAAATCCTCAAGGTTCCCTCAATAATTAGAATAATTTAACAAGGAAAAAATAAAGAAATTTTGAGTAGAAAGACCAATCTTGTATCCTAAGTTTGTTATGAATAGGCTCCCACAGTAATTATAATATTTTAACATGGGAAAATAAGTAAGATTCTAGGAAAAAATATGTGTGGATGGAAAGGTTTTGACCAGAAGCGAGCCTTAAGTTTAGCGTTCAGGCCTCCATGAGCAAGCATGTTATATAAATGGTTAGTTAATCTAATGTTGGATGTTCTACATGGAAAGAAAATTGAGTCCAGGTTGTCGGGATGTGGTGTGTGGTTATGGAGGAAATCCGTAAGCTTGAGAATGTCTAGGTGGGAGTTTGATCTTTTGGTTATAGGGCCTCAAACTAGTTTTGCTTTGCCCCAAGTGTAGAATCGGCTTGTGCTAGGGAGGCATGTTTATTTTTAGCTAAGATCTAGATCAGGGATGATGACTGAGAGTGGAGAATTGGTATCAATGTTGTCGGCCCATAGGAGGGAGTTTTCTCCCGAACCTAAGGAGTGAGAAACCATAAAAGGTGAATGCCCTCCGAGCCTTTTATAATGGACTGCCAAAAAGGGGGGTCGTGGGGAAGGTGATGTTCTTGAATAGGGCAAGGTACATTGTTGTGTATTTTGGTGCAAATTATTCACGTAAATAGCGATCTCGAATTTTCTTGAAATTTGATCCAACATGTGGATAACGAGGAGAAGTTAAAGGTCTTTAGGTCCAAGATCTCCCAACCATAATTATTTCTAGGATGAAAAATGAGCTCCCATGGGGCTTGGTGCCAATATTTTTTCATTGAAGAGTCACTTCAAAAAAAACCTACTTTGAATCTTATCAATCTCTAGGATTGAGATTTTAAGGAGGCTAGCATTAGGTGAATTTGTGTTAATAATGACGAGTTAAAAATGATATAAAATATGGGAGTCAAAGCTTGCGAGATTTACATCCAAGGAGCTTTTTGTCAAATTATTCCATAATAGAGCCAATCATTTCTCTTGAGAGGTTTGTGAGAAAGGGGGATCCTGAGATAAATGTTGGGAAAGTTATCAAGATGCTAATTCAAAATTAAGAATAACATGTTAGTTTCAGAATCTGAAAGATTGAGTCAATGTATCTAGGACTTGTCTTCATTCACGCTTAGAATGGAGAGCTCGGAAAACACTTTTATTGTAAACTTGAGGCATTTGAGAGCATTTTCATTGAATTTTATGAAAATGAGGATGTCATTCGTGAAAAACATATCAGTGACAACCACATCTTTTACGGGGATCTGAAACCCCCCTCAATCATCTTTGTTTTAACTAGATTTTGAAGCATCCTCTCAAGGATGTTTATCGTATTTATTAATAGGAGGGGTGATAGAGGGTCTCGTTGTCTGACACCACAAGATGTCTTGAAGAAACCAGATGTGGAGTTATTAATTTTGGGTGATATAGTCGTGCTTTTTAAATGATTTGAGATCCAGCTGACAAAGAGTTGGGGGGGAGGGGGGTAAACGATAGCATTTTGAGCATGGTGCTTCATCTAAGAGAGTCGAATGCCTTTTTGAGATCTAATTTGAAGACCACATCTTTGGTTTTGTTGTAATTTCAATGTGTGAGTATTTCTGAAATCACTTCAAAGGCATCAAAGGCCATTCTTCCTTTGGGAATGGTGCACTGGGAGGGAGGGACATGCTCGCTAGGTTTGGAGGCCCAACGATAGACAAGGTTTTCAAGATAATCCTAAGGAGTAGGTGATGAAATTGCTTTCTACCTTTCTTAATTAGTGAGAATTATATTGTAGTTTGAAAGAAATCAATCCGTTAAAAATCACACTAAAAAAATAATATATAAACGTTATTTCAATGTTATCGATTTGTTTATTTTACTTGGTCAGGTCTTAAGGAAAAAATAAGGGAGGCAATACGAGGATCTAGATTTAATTTGTAAACAACATGGAGTTAGATTTTCAAAAGAGAGATTTTATAGGATTTTATTTAAAAGATACGATTAACTAAATCTAATATGATGCATGATTGGAATGTTTTATGCAAGAAAATAATGAAATGCAATGCGTGAAAGAAACTAAATAATGCACCGTTTTTAGAAATTAAATGATGATGAATGCAAATGTGTAATGCAAGAGCATGCCAATCAATATTTAGTTCGATTCATTCCCCAAGCCTTGAAAAACGAGGATTGCGAGGGCCGCTAAATAGTGGTCTGACAAATCAGACTCACTATCGCTGATGCGACTACTCAAGCCTCCCGTTCGTCAACAATTAACCCACACAATCAATCAGGCAATCAATAGCAAGGATTAAAATTTATTATACCCTACTAAAAAGTACAATGGCAAGCAAGTAGGGGTCGAACACAGGAAACAAAGGTGCAGAGTATAGACAAAAGTCAAAGCCCCTTAGGTCTAATAGACTACTTAGCCAATCTAATTTTTTTGTGGGTTTTTAATTATATATATTTTTTATTTAATTTTTAATTTTATATTTTTGTGTTTTGATTTTAATTTTCGAATTTTTATATTTTATATTATATATATATTTTTGTTCTTTTCAATATTGGAATATGTAAGCAATATAATAAAAGAGAAGATAGAATATTTATAAAAATATGCAAAAATAGTAAAAAATTCAGAAATAAAATCTTTTTGGTCTTTTTGTATTTTTTTACTTTTTTGTGATTTTTGGGTATTTTTTAGAATGTTCTTGGTATTTTTAAATAGCAAAATAAAGGAAAACAGGGAATGAGCTACTAGGTGGGGGTAAAATGGGAATTAAAAATATCAAACAACCACCAAAATTTTTCAAACTAATTTTAAAATAAAGACAATAAAATCTGGAACCTACAGAACTTGAGTTTCTATTTTTCTGAGTTTTTTATGATTTTATATATTTTTTTGGAAGTTTTTGTGTATTTTCGAATTTTTAAGGTTTTTCTTTTGAGATTTCTAGTGATTTTTGGGCTGACACTAAAGTAGACTAAAATACACGATAAGGAATTGTTTTGAAATTTTTAGAGGTATTATAATATTTTTTGTTATTTTCTAAGCTAGACAGTACTGAAATAGCATGTTTTTGATTTTTAATAATATAAAAATGCAACAAAAATAATAACTAAAAGTATGGCATTAAAGTACAAGGCAACAGGAGCTTAAGTTCAATTTTTGAGAATTTTTGGCAATTAAATAATGCGTAAAATAAATAGCTCAAACACACAAAAATCTTAAGCCTGGTAGGGGTATAAATGCAATTCTAGAAAAATCCAGGGGCTTAAGTGCAAATTTCATCAAAATACACGCGCGAAGCATGTGTTCTGTCATTCACAGGGGCATATTTGCAAATAATAAAAACCGATGGGGCAAACATGCAATTATCCCAAAAACATATTTAAATAACTACGCACAGGGGTATAACTGTAAATAGTAGAAAGTTTAGGATCAAAAATGCAAAATGCCCAAAATGCACGTGCCCCAGTCACGTGAGGTGACGTGGCGCGGACTAAAGTGCAAATAATGAAAGTCCGGGGGCCTAAGTGCAAATTTTACAAAAAACTTTTAAACTAGAAATGAAAGTTCTAGGACTAAAAGTTAAATACAAAAACGCTTGGGATTAAAATGCGAAATACCCAAGCTGCGGATTGTGCGGCCGAGGAAGCTTCACTCATCCACGTGGCGCGTGCCGGTGGCTCGATGATGGTTCGCTTGGGACGTCCCGGATCAGATCTGGTGGTGCGATCGGACGGTGGTGGAAGGCCAAGATCCAACGACGGCTGTGGCATCTGGAGCGGGCTCCTGATCCAACGGCGGGGAGAGGTTCACGAAGAACACCTCCCCGGCGGGCTTTGGCTGGCGATTGTGGCCGACACACGGCCTCTCCGGCCCTAGGATCAAGGGCAAAACGATCCTGGGGCCTCTCCGCGTCTGAAGGTGGTCTCCGGCGAGGCTGAGACGGCGTAGGGTGTTCGGACGGCGGAGGAGACCTGGGGGGGGCTGCTCCTGGTGACTTCGAGGCTCGATGGAGACTTCTCTTGGGCTCGGACCTGCAAGGTTAGTCGCGCAAAATCCAGGCGAGGCTACAAGTGTGCTTGGATGAAGCGATGGAGGCGGAAAGTGGCTCGGGCAAGGAGCTCCGGCGAGCGGCAGAGAGTGGAGCTCGGCGGCTCGATCTGGGCGAGATCGAGGGAGATGGAGGGGTGGAGCGTGATGACGGAGCGACGAGGAAGAAGATAGAGGCGATCTTGGCGGCGGTCGATGATAGAGGTGGCCGGAAAATGGAGGCGGAGCTAAGCCCCGCTGTGGGTTTTGATTAGGGATTCACGGCGATTTACGCGAGGGAAATCAAATCTGCTACGGGAAGATCCTATGCTAAGCTAGAGCTACAAGAAAAAGGAAGAGAAGGGGGGGGGTGAGGCTCACCAGAGGCGTCGGGCTGGAAGTCGCGGCGGAGCTCCGGCGAGGGGTGGATCTACTTCGATTCAACACCAAACGACTCGAACCTCGGCTCGATTCGACTCCTGCTGTCACCAGGAGCACGAAGGGCTAGGGGTTTCTGGGTGATTTTGGCGGAAGAAGGATCAAAATCGAATCGAAGTTGGGGGACGTCTTTTGAAGGGTTGATGGGCGGCGTGGAAGACGAGGGTCAAACGCCTCGATCAGTGGTCCTCAGCCCAAGGAATCACTTGGGCGTGAATCACCACTGATCGAGGAGCAAAAACGCGGAAGGCATCGACATGAATTGGTGCAAGGTCAACCCTAGAAAATTGCGAGAAGAAGAGACACAATGCTTCTGACAATAGGCACAGGGGGTGGGTCAGGCAGTTGACCGGGGTCAACTGTCCAGGCCCTCTGGTTGGTCCACGTGGACCAACCAGAAAAACCCCCTGGAAAAAGATTTAAAAAATGATTTAAAAATACTAAATGACATTAATATAATTAGGTTATAAATTAAAAAATGTTTATAAATTTATAAATTATTTTATTATGAATTTTAATTATTTTTATGAGATTTATTTTTATAGGTTACTTATTATAGCCTATATAGGTATAATATCTACATATTTTGTTCTTTTATTTTTATTTTGTGTATTTTAATTTTTTTATTTTTATTTAGTATTTTATAAAATTATAAAAGGCTTTTATACACATAAATATAATTTTTTTTATTTTTCTGATATATTCTGTATATTTAAATAAAATATAAGTAGGTGTTGTATAGGTATGTATATAGGTATAATACATGGGTATTCTATATACATTTATTTTTATTTTGAGTTTTATTTGGGTTTTTATTCTTGTTTTAATGTACATAATTATTATAAACAATATACACAAAATATAAAAATATAAAAATACAAAAATAATGATTAAAGAATAAATTGAATATTTTAAGCTGTACAGGTATACAATGTGGGTCCAAAACTCAACTTTCAAACCGTAGCTCCTGTCAAATGCGAAACCACCACCATTTAAATAGATTATTTTATTCTATATACAATTAAAGGTGAGTTTGCTGTATTTAGAGTTTTCATTTGTGAGATACAGGTCTGGGAAGTTGGGATTCTGGATTTTTATTCAGACCATAACTTTTTATCTGTACATTATTTTTCAGTGAAATCAATTTTGTATTTTTCTTTATTTAATTGCCTACAACTTTCATGTACAAAGTTTCCTGATTTAATGTATAAAAAGTGGAACCAAAAATAGGTCCCAAAATGAACAAAGAATGAATGGAATAGAAGGTATTTTTATTGTATTTTAACCCTTATCTCCCCCTACTTTGTTCCTTGTCGACCTATTCATCAAGATGCCTAGATCTCGGGGTTTCGGATCATAAAATATTTACAATATTTTATTATTTTTCTTTTCTTTTCTTTATTCTATAATTTTGACAATAAAAACAATATTTTATACACTTTTTACATACATATGCATGAACGCTAAATTGCTCTATTTAATGCTATTTTCAGGCATTTGCTAGGGTTTTTGAGACCAAAATGATAGAATAAAGATGATGAAATGTGGATTCATCATCCCCCTATACTTTTCCTTTGCTAGTCCCTAGCAAACACTTATGCAATAAGTGCAAAAAGAAAAAGAAAGAAAAGAAAAGGCAGAACTTGGATTTTATTTGATCATCAAACTTGTCGTCACAAAATCAAAGTTTGGAGCTTAAATCAAACCTTTAGAATTTTAGTGCAGGCGGAACCTTAGTGAGAACCTAATTTGAAGTCCAACAGTCCCTGAGAATCCCAAAACTCTGCTCAAGTCTCCTCAATAGCCAGGTCAGAAATATCTCAATTCATACGTAAACCCTTACGACTATGAGTCTGACTCGTACAGTGTAAGTGATGGTGGCCCTCCCCAACTGAAGTGGCAAAGAAACTAACTTCTCCAGTACGACAACCCAATGATTCCCCGATCCAACAACTCCATCCTCGAGGAGCGGGGTATTCCCTTCTAAGTTCAAGTGGCAACCAACTCAAGAGGAGGGGGTGAAGAGAAGAATGGATGGTAGCCAGTGTAGCTACCTATCCTAGGATGCAAGACCAGTGTAGTCAAGTCATCCTGCTGCAGGCTCACGTATTTGACTTTGGAACTCAAGCTTGCTTATTGGCTTTACAACATTTGTACATACTTTGCAGGCTTTTTATTTTTGTACATGCCTGAACATTTTTTTGAATACTATATACAGCAGCATTTACATAAGGAGTTTTTCCTCTTGAGCCAGTAGACTATCCCTCTTTTGAAGCTTTATCGCAACCCACAACCTCCTGTCTTTAGACTTCCTAATCACTGAACGGGTTGGGATGCACTCCCTCCCTAGAGGAGGACAAATGTTTCCACTTGTGTGCATCTCATACCGGCAAATCCAATCCCCTCACCACTCCAACTGAATTGAGCCATGTGAAAGGTGCAGATGTCCAAGTTAGGTCATTATCAACAAGAGTCGTGCGTGTGTTCCGAAATACTCTACTTAGGCAGTCAAGAATCCATTGAACCAAGTCCCGTGATCCTCAAAGAATTAAGTCAACTAGACCTGAAGTACCTCAAACCCAGTTCCTATAAGGTTCCTGTTATTAGGTAGATTTTAAGGTCCAATCAAGCTCCAATCTCCGGATTTTACTTAGACCTGTTCAACTATCAAACTCAATCCGAAAAATGCGAATGCTATGCAATGCCATGCAGAAAATATTTTTGTGATGCAATTTTTTCAAAATTTTGAACTTTTTATGGATTTTTGAAAAGGTGATGATGATGCATATGCAATTTTTTGTATTTTTCAAAAAGATTTTTCAAATGTTTTTGGATTTTAATTTTGCAAATGTTTTTGGAATTTTTGAAAACAAAAAGTTTTTGGTTGAAATCTAGGTTAAAATATTTACACGGGAGTGCTTCTTATATTTACAAGAGGTGGATTTTAAGAATTTACAAGGGTAAGTGATCAATTTTTATACGTATAGATATATATAGTGGATTTTTGGTGTGATGCTAATGTTCCTCAAACTTATTTGACACAAGCTTTTTCACACAATTTTTGAAAACTATAGTCCAAAATAGTTTTTACAAACATTTTACAAACATGTACACACATTTGAAAATCATTTTGCAAAGGCTTTCAAAACAGTATATATAGGTTTTTCAAAGCATTTTTGCAACCATTTTTCAAACCATTTGAAAATCATTTTTCAAACATTTTATTTCACACAAAGAAAATAAATTTTACAAACCACACATTTTTACACAGGTTGAAAACATGTAACAAAATATTTTCAAAATATTTTTCAATAAATGTTCACAAAGATTTTCAAACTATTTTTCAAACATTTTGCAAAAAAACATTTTCACCTGATTTATTAATCAGTAGATACAAAAAGAATTTGAGGAACAAAACACCTTTTTATTAGGGATTTTAATGAATTTTCAAGAATTATTAGCCATATTATTAGGAAAATACGAAAGTACGAGTTATGGCTAAAGTATATACATAGTATATACGACCCCCCTATACTTAGCTTGAGCTATGTACTCATAGATAGGAGAGAAAAGAGAAGACATAACTCGTACTAAGTATAGGCAAGTCAAAAGAATAAATAAATGAATGAATCAATGGGGAAGTTGACCGTCCCCCCTATACTTAGGATCAAATAATCCTAAGTATACTAGACTGTACTGATGAAGCTACGTTTCATCATCTTTATTCTTTCATTTTGGCCTTAAAAACCCTAGTAAATGCTTGTAAATAGCATTAATTCATGCATTTTAGCATTCATGCATAGGTGTGTAAATACTGTATAAAATACGGTTTTAATGCCAAAATTATAGAACAAAGAAAAGAAAAGAAAAAGAATAAAATGTTGTAAATATTTTATGACCCGAAACCCCGAGACCTAGGCATCTTGATGAATAGGTCGACAAGGAATAAAGTAGGGGGAGATAAGGTCAAAAACACAGTCCAAATACCTATACATTCTATTCATTTCTTATTAATTTTGGGACCTATTTTTGGTTCCACTTTTTACACATCAAATAAAGAAACTTTGTACATTAAAGTTGTAGATAATTTAGTGAAGAAAAATACAAAATTGATTTCACAGAAAAAGAATGTACAGATGAAAAGTTATGGTCTGAATAAAATTCCAGAATCCCAACTTCCCAGACCCGTATCTCACAAATGAAAACTCCAAATGCAGCGTATTCACCTTTAATTGTATATAGAAGAAAATAAGCTAATTAACGGCGGGGGTTTCGCATTTGGCGGAGCTACGGTTTGAAAGTTGAGTTTTGGACCCTCATTGTATACTTGTACATATTAAAATATTCAATTTATTACTTATTTATTATTTTTACAATTTTATATTTTTATAATGTTATAAATATTACTTATAACAATTGTGAATATTAAAATTAGAATGAAAACCTAAATAAAAATAAAAATAAAATACTTGTATACTCAAAACATAGGTATTATACTTTTACACATACCTGTATAAACTATACTTATATTTTATTAATTATACAAAACACATCAATAAAATAAAATAAAAATAGATTTACATGTATAAAAGTATGCTATAATTATATAAAATAATAAACAAAAATAATAATATTAAAAACACCTAAATAAAAATAGAATACTTAAATATATATAGATAATATACCTATATAGGGGTATAAAGGTAATTTATAGAAATATAGCTCATAAAAATAAACAAAAATCACCATAAAATACTTCATAAAATTACAAATATTTTTCATTTTATAATCAAAATTTAATTAATTCATCTGCTATTTTTAATTCATTTTATAAGGGTTTTTCGCCAAGGAATTTTCTGGTTGGTCCACGTGGACCAACCAGAGCACTCCATTGGTTGACCTCGGTCAACTCCTGACCGAGGTCTGTCCCTTGTCAGAAGCGGGTTTGACCCTGCTTTGATCCTTTTTTCGAGGATGCCTCGATCACCATTTGGTGATAGCCTCTTCACGAAATCTCTTCCTCGGTCAATGGTGATTCACGCCCAGGTGATTCCTTGGGCTGTGGATCACTGACCGAGGCGGTTGGACCTCGTTCGTCACGCCGCCCGTCAACCCCTCAAAAGAGCGCCCCCATCTTCGATTCAAGTTTGATCCTTCTTCCGCCAAATCCACCCGAAAACCCCTAGCCCACTGTGCTCCTGGTGACAGCAGGAGTCAATTTGAGCCTGGGTTTGAGTCAGCTGGCGTCGAATCGAAGTCGATCCGACCCTCGCCGGACTTCCGCCGAGCTTCATCGCCCGACGTCTCTGGTGAGTCTTCCTCCCCCTTCTCTTCGTTTTCTTGTAGCTGTAGCGTAGATTAGTGTAGTCCTATAGCAGTTTTTAGTTTCGATCACCCAATCGCCGTGAATCATCGATCCAAGTCCACGGCGGAGCATAGCTCCGCCTCCATTTTCCGGCCACCTACCTCCTTCACAGCCGCTCCGCCCACCTCCATCTTCTCCCTCGTCACTCTGTCGCTCCACTCCACCCCTCCATCCACATCGATCTCGCCCAGATCGAGCCATCAGAACTCCCCTCTCCGCCGCTCGCCGGAGTTCATCGTCCGAGCCACCTTTCGCCTCCTTCGCACCATCAGAAGGCACCTGCAGCTTCGCCTGGGTTTTGCGCAACTAACCACGCAGATCTGAGCCAAGGAGAAGGGTCCATCGACCCTCGAAGACCCCAGGAGTAGCTACCCAGGCCACCTCCGCCGTCCGGCCGCTTCAAGCCATCTCAGGCCCGCCTGAGACCTCCTTCAGACGCGGACGTGCCCCAGGATCGTTTTGCCCTTGATCCTGGGGTCGGAGAGGCTGTGTGTCGGCCGGAATCGCATCTCGAAGTTCGCCGGGGAGGTGTTCTTCGTGAACCCCTCCCTGCCGTTGGATCGACCATCTGCTCCAGACGCGTCATCAACCGTCCGATCCTCTCAGCCGCACCACCATCCGATCTGCGCCACGTGTCCAAGAGCCTCGCCGTCGACTGCTGGATCGCGCCCGTGGGTATTTTGCCTTTTTAACCCACAAATTTTTGTCTTTATCATTTAGTCCAGTAACTTTTATCCGTAGTTTAAAAAGTTTTGTAATATTTGCACGCAGACCCTCACATTATCACTATTTGCACTTCAGTCCACGCCACGTCACCTCACGTGACGGTGGCGTGTGACTTTTGGGTATTTTGCAAGTTAGGCCCAGAACTTTTGTGTATTTGCGAGTTCGTCCCTGTGCGTAGGGTATATAATATGTTTTTGGACATTTTACATGTATGCCCAACCGGTTTTCTTTAATCGCAATTATGCCCCTGTGAATGGTGCTTCACGTGAGTTGTGCGTGATTTTTTAGTGGAAATTGCATCTGAGCCCCTGGATATTTTTTATAATTACAAGTATACCCCTGCTAGGCCTTGCATTGTTGTGTGCTTGCGGTATTTATTTTGTGCATCTATAAAACCCTAAAAAAATCTACAAAAATTGCATTAAGTTCCTGTTGCATTATAGATTTATGTCATATTTTTATTTTCCATAATTATTGCATTTTTATATCTATTAAAAATCAAAAACTCGCTTTTTGTGCAATGTCTAGCTTAGAAAATGCCAAAAAATATCAAAACCCTCTCAAAAATTCCAAAAAAATTACCTAGTGTCTATTTTGCCCTATTTTAGTGTCACTCCAAAAACCACTAAAAATCTCAAAAGAAAAACACTAAAAATTCAAAAACACTCTAAAACTTCAAAAAAATCTAAAAAATCAAGGAAAACTCCAAAAAATACAAACTCAGCTCCTGTCTGTTGTATATCTCAGTAGATTTATTTGAAAATTAGTGTGAAAAATTTTGAGTACTGGTTGCTATTTTTAATTCTCATTTTACTCACAGCCAGCACATATTTCACTGTTTTGCCTTGTTTTGCTAGTTAAAAATATCAAAAACACCTTGAAAATCCCCAAAAATCACAAAAACAGTAGAAAACCACAAAAATACCAAAAAGATTTTATTTCTGAATCTTTGGATATTTTAGCACATTTTTATAAATACTTTATCTTGTCTTTTATTACCTTATCTTTAAATTCCAATATTGAAAAAGAAATAAAAAAAATATAAAAATATAAAATATAAAAATCAGAAGATTAAAATTCAAAATACAAAATTAAAAATTAAAAATTAAATAAAAAATTGAAAAATTAAAAACCCACAAAAAACTTCATTGGTTGCTTGCTTAGCGTAGACACATCACACACACACTTTAGCACATTTTTGTGAATTACCCTGCTTGCTCCCTGTGTTCGAACTCTCTGCATACTTGTCACTATACACCATTTGTGCAGAGTTAAAAATAAATTTTAACTCCACATTAGTTCTAATTTATTGATCTTTCGTGTGGGTTAATTGTTGATTAATTTCGGGATTTGTGTGGTCAAACACCGACTATTGACTCGCCTTGTGAGTTGATACAACCACACCGATTTTCGAGATAATCAAATGGCGCCGTTGCCGGGGAGCAACAGCGAGTAGTTTACATTTTGTTTGATTGTGTGATTGTTTACCATAGCATCATTTTCCGTCTCTTACATTTTTGATATATCTTGTTGAGCTATCTGACCATCTCTTTTCTTGTCTTCTTGCGAGGGACCGCGGAGCAAGGCGGATTGCTTAGGTGATCCGGAGCATCCTTGGGAAGCGGAGCCGGCCTTCTTAGGTCACGCCGGCAGGAGAGAGCAGGAGGAGTGAGGGAGAGTGATTAGATTAGCTCACATTTATTTCTGTGAGAGAGTGTCTTTTATAATTTGTAATAATACAGGTACACTTGGACTCTTGGACACTACCGGGCCTAATTTCCGGGTGTTTGTTCACTCGGGGGCTCACCGCGGTTTTTATCGTGTTTTGCCGCTGTCATTTGCCGGTTTTGATTTCATTTTCACTTTCTTTTGTGGAATGAGCTCTTAGATTTAGGCCTGCTTGATCGATTAACTTAGGTCCAAAAACACTAATAACCTTTGCATGTACCTATAGCTCGTATTTGGACTTAATTAAAAAATTAAACAGTTAGCTCCCTTTCTTAGATCCGCCGCGCCGCGAGCCCTCTCCATCAAGCGCTACTCCTGAACTCGATGTGTCGAGAAGAGGAGGGGAGGGTCTAGACCGGACTCTTAGGATCGACGATAGGAGGTTGACTTGTGGTTCTTCACGCTAGCAGTTGCCTGTTCTAGGACGATTTCCGTTGTGCATATCGGCATATAGATTAGGTTTAAAAATTCTGCTTTGCATCCCGCATGGAGAGAGCTGGGATTCACTGTAAGTCTTCTAACTTGGCATCCATCATTTAGGCACAAAGGTGAGATTTCCATCTTTGTGTCAACTTGCACGGCTTTTCCGACTCTATTCTCCCTCTGTTTTTGGACAAAGTAGGATAAAGAAAACACAAAAATGTTAGGCGCTTGTTTGAAATCACTCAAAAGAAGCGATAACACAAAAAAATTAAAAAAGGGACTGCTAAGAAAACTTTGACCTAAATAAAATTGGTAATTGAACTCATTGTTTGGGGAGAGTCACACCCTCACTTGTATTCAGGTTGCATGGGAAGGTCTCCTTCCAAGTGAGCAGAGTGCTTCGTAAGGATTAGAGCCCAAAACCCAGTCTGTGGCTGCCTTGTGTATCGCCTGGATTTCCGAAGTATTGGCGCTTCTATCGTACGTGGACGAGTAGGGCTTGGTCAACAGTGGTGACTCTCTATTGTGCAGAGCATCGACCTCGTTCGAAGTATCGAGCCTAGGCCACGCCTTCACGGGGGTGTCTGTCTCATCGTCTTGCGTCCGAGTAAGTTCTTGCACGCTCACGGGTGATTCCGTTGCGAGCGAGTTCCGAAGTATTGGTTTCGCCTATTGGCTTCCTTTCTCTATTTCTTTGGCTGAGTAGGGATCCAGGAAGGGTTACAAGGACCTGAAAAAGTGCAGACTACAGGTTACACAGGGGGAGGACAAGTACGGGAATACTTTTCCGGCAGTACTCTCGCTCCTATAGGCGTAGCGCTCTAAGGACTCGTTAAAAGATAACTTCCTGAAATCAAGATAAAAATTACAAAGATAACTGCCGAACTTTCACGGCTTCACGCGTCGAGTTGGTGAACTCCCTTGTATTGTGTTTGATTGTTAGCTACATTTAGGTCAAGGATCAAAAATATCGCGCCTTTGCGCAAATTTTGCTCCCCTTCTATTTGACCCTTGCTCAGTGTGAGCCTTCTACTGTTTTACAATCCTCTTTATTTCTTGTTACCCTCGTGCTCTTCATCCAACATCCCTTCCTCTTGATCTTCGCAAGATGTCGCTACACGGATGGTTTTGTCGGGACCTTGCCGACACCCACATCGATTCCGTGCCATCGACGTCTCCAATAAAGAGGGGTGATCTCCGAAGAATTAATTCGGACCTTGCGGATGTTTCTTTGGACTCCCCTATTCTCGCCTCTTTCAATACTTGCCTTTCTCCAATTAACCCGCTATTCGGGATGGACTCGCAACCCGAACTAGCTCTTCCCCTTCCAATACACCGGGACTACTCTTATCCCCGAAATAACCCCTTGTGGATGGAGGTCGATTTCAGTCAATATCATATGCTCCGTTCACAACATTCTGGGATTGACCTTAATCCCAGATTCATCGCAACAGTTGGTGCTGAGGAAGATACTGATCTGGGTTTACTCCGTCATGCAGACCTTCAACCCGATCAAGAGTCAGAGATTCAAGTGCAGTCTGAGATGGCAGGAGGAAGAGGGAAAGGACCACAGCCCCAGCAAGAGCCTGAAGCCAATACAGGGGAAGGACAATATACCACGCAGGGTGAGGTTAACAGTCAACTGCTGGCGTCCATTCAAGCCATTCAGCAGCAGTTGACTAACCAGGCCCTGGCCCAGACAGCCTTCCAGGACATGCTGAATGATCTGAGGAGAAGGGCCGATGCGAGAGACGGCCGACGGGAGGATGATCCGAACTACGATCCCAATGACCATGAAATAAATGATGAGTTTTCAGTGAGACCCGAATATGAAGCAGCAGAAGAAGATCCACCGCAGCCCAAGCCCACACTCAAGCAGACATACAACCCAGGAGCAGGGCGCATCACTGAGTGGATCCAAATTCCGCGTATGCACGCCCACTTCGAGCTGAAGCCGCAGTTTTTGTCGCTGCTTCCCACCTTTCATGGGAACACCACTGAAGAGCCATATATTTTTCTCAAGAAGTTTAATCGCATCTGCTCCACTGCTCACTACCCCGGAGTCCCCATGGATGTGATCAAGATGACCGCGTTCTCTTTCAGCCTTCAAGACAAGGCCCTTTACTGGGTCGACCATCTCGGGAAGGTCGTCACCACCTGGGAGGAGTTGAAATCTGCCTTTCTCCATAAATTTTATCCCCTGGGGAGATTAAATCAGATGCGTGCTCGGATCTCCAGTTTCTGCCAGCAGCCCCACGAGACTATCCATGAAGCGTGGGAACGATTCAAAGATCTCCAAGAAAAGTGCCCCCACCATGAAATACCAAAAACCAGTCTCGTACAACATTTCTTCGGGGGGCTATCATTTGAAAGCCAAAAGCTCATGGATGCAGCTTGCGGCGGTTCACATTTTAACAAGGATGAGGATGTAGTATGGAATGTCTTCGAAGAAATGGCTGAGGGAGAAGCAGCCCAATCCTCGTCTAGAGTTTACATGAAGACACCAACCGCCATCAGCAAGCCAGTTAATATGGCTTCTCACACCGAGGACAAAGATGAGAGCTCCAACTTGAGCATCATTGGGAGCCACTTGTCCAAAGTGGATATCATCGAGAAGAGGTCGCAGGACCTCGAAAAGCTGGCAGTCATAGAGAAGAGGACCCAAGGTCTGGAAAAGCTCGACCAGATCTCCCAGCAGCTGGAGCAGCTCGTCCGAGCATTGAATGCAAACATGTGCAACGCTGTGTCTACCTCTGCGGAGCCGAACGCTGAGAAGAAGGAGCCTACAGTGCAGCAAAACCCTCAGCCGACTCCACCACAGCCCCAGCCTGTCCAGCACGTGTACTACGTGCAGGTTCCGGAGCAGCCACCGCAGCCTCAGACGCAAATGGTTGCATACCAACCAGAGCACCAGCCCGCACACTACGAGCAGTTCTCTCCACCCCCACTGCTGATCCAGGAGATCAATGGTGTTTGGAACAATGAAGCGCAGCTGACCCGTCCTCAGGGACACTCCCAGGGTCAGAACATGAGCAACAGGACCTTCCATCAGCAACAGCAGGGTGGGAGACCCTTCCAGCAGTCTTACCAGTTTCAGCCTCCCTCACACGGGAACACTTGAAGGCAGAATTACCAACATGGCCCTCAGCAGTCCGGATATCGAGAACAGGGCTACCACCAACAGTCGGCTGCCCACTTCAATCAGCACAACTCACAGTACTCCTCAAACCCTCCTCCTCATCAATTTGCACAAGGATACTAGTCACAATCTCAGCCGCAATACCAGCATTCTAGACCCCAGCAGGGGGAATCCTCTGAGATTGTATCTGCCAATCCGGCCCTGGCTTGTTTAGAGCAGTTAATGAAGAATATGGCTGAGATGAACCAGAAGATCGACGACCTGACGGCAGCCAAAACCATCATACCAGCCCAGGTCGAAGCTAATCCTAACAATTTCCGACGCAAGGAGTAGGTAGCCGGCAGTGTCCAACCCGAATCAGACGAAATTAATTGTTTTTTATCTAATGCTGTTACTCTCAGGAGCGGTAGGACACTCCAGCCATCGGCGACGGCGAAGGGAAAGCACATCGCATCTGACGGGGAATCGTCAGTCCAGCCAACACCAGGGCCAGCCAGTATTTTGGGAACAGCACCAACATCCAGAAAACCACAAAAAAATGAAGAAAACAGAAAAACACAAAGAGATAGCAGCAACCTCGGTGGAGACCGGCCAGCATTGGAGACGCCTGCACCTGCATCACAGTCAGCTCCTGACAGGGAGAGCACCGCACCTGCAGCGAGTCCAACGCCAGCACCTGAAGCTGAGCCTGTCAGCTTTGGTCCACAAATTGTAGATGAATCCATTCCTTTTTGTCATCTACCTGTAAACAACAACACGGACAGTATTTTGAATGAAATTGGAGAAGAGTTTGTAAATATTCCTTTTCCTGAAGCAATGAAAAAACACAAAAAAATGAAAAATTTGAAAAGTGCTTTGTCTGATCCTGCTATCATAGAAATCATTCAGAATTTGGTGTTAAATATGCCATTAATGAAAGCTCTTGAGTACATGCCAGCCGTGAAGAAAGGACTTAAAGAGGCATGTACACCCAAGCGCAGGCCAACCCCCCATAACTCCAGAAGCAAAGGTGGTAAATCTGAAAAGCACATCCTCACTATGGCCACCGTCAACGCCATCAGCAACCTCCCGGACAAGAAGCCAGATATGGGAGCACCCTTTGTTCATTGCCAGATGTTCGATCAAGAGTTCGAGCGAACACTTCTTGACAGCGGGTCATCTGTCAATCTGATGCCAGCCTCACTACTCACAGAGTTCAAGCTGGGACCGCTCAAGCCTACAAAGATGATTCTGCAGTTTGCAGACAAGTCAGTTAAGCGGCCTAGGGGCCTGTTGGAGGATGTGATCGTCACGGTTCAGGGAAAGTCATTTCCAGCCGATTTTGTGGTCTTAGATATGGATGTCCCCGCTCCGTTGCTCCTTACCCCGATCATACTCGGAAGGCCATTTCTGCGGACGTCAAACGCAGTAGTGAATTATGGGACAGGAGAAATCACTTTTGGAGCTGGCATTGAAATTATCCGAGTAGAGACCCTGTCTGAGGGAACGCCCGTTGAATCGACATCTGTATCATGTGCAAGGGAGATTGAGAATGATGAAGACTGCGATTTTCTAGCTGAGATTCAAGACACCAACCTCTTCCTGGATGATAATGAGATCCACGGACTCCTCTGTCCAGAGGAGGAAGTGGAGATCGCAGTCGAATTTCCGTGTATCGATCAAGATGAGGACCTTGCTGATGTACTACAAGATACTACCGTGGGGTCGTCATGCCTTCAAAACCAGGAGCCGAGTTCAGAAGCATTTTCGGATGAAGATGTAATCATTGAAGAATTCTGTCAGGATCTAAGAGAGGAGACAGAGCAGATTATGGTGGACATTGAACAGTTGAAAGAATTACCACCTGTATTGATAGCTGAGGTCACCACTGAAGCAGCTCAGACACCGCCTGAGCTGAAATCCTTGCCCTCCAATATGAAGTATGCCTTCCTTGCAGGAGAACCGAACATGTACCCGGTCATCATCAATGCACATCTGACCGAAGATCAAGAATCTCGTCTGATGGAGGTTCTTGAACGTAACCGCAAGGCGATAGGCTGGCGAACCTCCGATCTCCACGGGATCAATCCGTCACTCTGTTCGCATCGCATCTTTCTGGAAGAAGACTGCAGACCCTCTCGTGAACTGCAAAGAAGATTAAACCCGAACCTGTGAGAGGTGGTTATGAAAGAAATCCAGAAATGGTGCGATGCGGGATTCATTTATCCCATCTCCGACAGCAAATGGGTAAGCCCTCTGCATGTTGTGCCCAAGAAATCAGGGATCACCATCGTGAAAAATGAGAAGGGAGAGGAGATCGCCACCAGAGTACCAACTTCTTGGCGAGTGTGCGTAGATTACAGAAGACTCAATCTTGCCACCAAGAAGGATCATTTTCCGCTGCCCTTCATCGACCAAATCTTGGAGAGATTGGCCGCGAAGGAATATTACTGTTTCTTGGACGGCTACTCTGGGTATAATCAAGTTGCTATTGCTCCTGAAGATCAAGAGAAGACCACGTTCACCTGTCCTTTTGGTACATATGCCTTCAGACGGATGCCATTCGGGCTTTGCAACGCCCCAGCCACATTTCAGAGGTGTATGCTTGCAGTTTTTGCCGACATGGTGGGCAGCTTTCTCGAGGTCTTCATGGACGATTTTTCGGTCTATGGGGATTCCTTTGATCAATGTCTAGACTATCTAGACCGAGTCTTACGGAGGTGCTGCGAAGTGAATCTTGTGCTCTCCTGGGAGAAGAGCAATTTCATGGTGACCGAAGGAATCGTGCTGGGTCACGTTGTTTCTAAACGTGGCATGGAAGTTGACCCAGCCAAGGTGGATGTAATTTCTAAGCTGGAGCCACCTACAAATATCAAGCAAGTCCGGTCATTCTTGGGCCATGTCGGTTTTTACCGACGATTTATTAAAGATTTCAGCAAATTGGCCAGACCGCTGACTGAGTTGCTTGGCAAGGACAATGAGTTCATTGTAGACGACGGTGTGCTCCTTGCCTTTAATCAGTTGAAAGAGTTCATCACACAGGCCCCTGTCCTCCAGCCACCGATTTGGACTCAGCCTTTCGAGATTATGACCGATGCGTCGGATTATGCCATCGGAGCTGTACTGGGACAGAGAAAAGACAATGTACCGTTTGCAATTCACTACGCTAGCCGAACGCTCGATGAAGCTCAGCGAAACTATACTGTTACTGAAAAGGAGCTGCTAGCGGTAGTCTTTGCTTTGGAGAAGTTCAGATCTTACCTTCTTGGGTCCAAAGTTATCATTTACACTGATCACTCGGCCATTCGGTATTTACAGCAGAAGAAGGATGCCAAACCACGTCTCATCCGGTGGATCCTTCTCCTCCAGGAGTTTGACATGGAGATCAGAGATAAACCTGGAGTCAAGAATGTAGTGGCCGATCATCTGTCTAGACTTCCTGAACCAGAGTCTCCTGAGCTGAACCTGCAGCCTATCACAGAGACCTTTCCAGATGAATCGATTCTGTCTGTAGCCTCACTTCCTTGGTATGCGGACATTGTGAACTATCTAGTTGCCAAGAAAATCCCGCAGGACTGGCCTAAGTTGAAAATAGACAGATTTTTGTCTAAAATCCATTTTTACCAGTGGGAAGACCCATATCTGTTTCGTGAGGGAGCAGATTGCATCTGGCGAATGTGTATTCCTCAGGAGGAAGTTCCAAGTGTCCTCGCTCTATGTCATGATCAAGATTCTGGAGGACACCATTCAGGCAAACGGATGGCAGCAAAAGTTCTTCAAAGTGGCCTCTGGTGGCCTTCATTATTCAAAGATGCAGATGAGTATGTCAAATGTTGCACTGATTGTCAGAAGATGGGTGGAACCATAGGAATGAGAGACACAATGCCTCTGAAATACATTCAGATCTCAGACGTCTTTGACGCATGGGGCATCGACTTTATGGGCCCGTTTCCTAACAGTCATGGTTATGAGTATATTCTGCTTGCTGTCGATTATGTTAGTCGATGGGTGGAAGCCATCCCCGCCCGAGCCGCCGACAGTAGGACTGTCTGTCGATTCTTACGAGATCACATCATAGCACGGTTCGGGATTCCCAAAATTCTCATATCTGACGGGGGTAGTCATTTCATAAATAGAGAGGTGAAGAAGCTGACTCAAGAATTCTGCATCGAGCATCGTGTTGCTTCACCCTACCACCCGCAGTCTAATGGCTTAGCTGAATGTTCCAACAGGGAGATCAAGACGATTCTACAGAAACTTGTGCATCCTGATCGCAAGAACTGGTCTCAGCTGCTTGATTCCGTTCTTTGGGCTTACAGAACAGCGTACAAGTCACCCTTGGGAATGTCTCCCTACCGCCTGGTGTATGGCAAGCCATGTCATTTGCCCGTGGAACTTATTCACAAATCTTTATGGGCTATTAATATCTGTAATTTGGACTCCAAGCAAGCAGGAAAGAACAGAAAATTAGATCTGAACAGACTACTGGAATTCAGAGATTATGCATACGACAACAGCCTGATGTACAAGGAGAAGGTCAAAACATGGCATGACAAGCACATCCGCCACAAGTCCTTTGATCCAGGTCAGAAGGTATGGTTGTTCGATGCGAAGTTAAAGATCTTTCCAGGCAAGTTGAAGAGCAAATGGACTGGGCCGTTTTTGGTTAGGCAGGTGCGTGACAACGGAAGTGTATTGATATCCAATCTGTCAGCTGACGCACAACCTTTTGTAGTCAATGGTCAGCTTCTGAAACCAAACCTTGAACATGACACATTCATGGCCGTCGTTGACTCAATTCAGGTAATCTATGAGGATGAGCTGAACATCTCGAAAGAGGCAGAGGAAGGCAAAGCACATCAAAACATTTTTGAATGATTTCCCTTTCGTCTTTTCTTATTTTCAATTTCTTTTATCTTGTTCTACCGAATCGATGCCATCCCTTTCATCATTGCTACACTTAGGATGCACTCTATCCTAAGTATAGGGGGGATGCGCATCCCGAGTTGTTCATATCCAATTTCATCTCTCTTCTTCTTTTCTTCTTTTCTTCTTTTCCTCTTCTACCCTCTTCATCTATCACAAAGGTGCCGCCCCTTGTAGATAGTCTCCTATACTTAGGACGTACTTTGTCCTAAGTATAGGGGGGTGCACACCCCGAGTTCCTTCATTTATCTCGATCTGCTCCATTGTCTCCTCTTCTTGTCTATACTTAGGGATATCTTACCCTAAGTATAGGGGGAGACAACCCGAGTACGATCTGTTCATTCCCACCCTTGACCCTCCCTACCTTGTATACAGTCTGCTATACTTAGGATTATTTGATCCTAAGTATAGGGGGGGACGGTCAACTTCTCATTCGTTGATTCCTTCATTTATTCATTTATTCTTTAGACTTTCCTATACTTAGTACGAGTTATGTCTTCTCTTTTCTCTCTGATCTATGAGGACATAGCTCAAGCTAAGTATAGGGGGGTCGTATATACTACGTATATACTTTAGCCATAACTCGTACTTTCGTATTTTCCTAATAAATATGGCTAATAATTCTTTAAAATTCATTAAAATTCCTTACTAAAAAGGTGTTTTATTCCTCAAATTCTTTTTGTAAATTACTGATTAATAAATCAGGTGAAAATGTTTTTTGCAAAATGTTTGAAAAATAGTTGGAAAATCTTGGTGAACATCTATTGAAAACTATTTTGAAAATGTTTTGTTACATGTTTTCAACCTGTGTAAAAATGTGTGGTTTGTAAAATTTATTTTCTTTGTGTGAAATAAAATGTTTGAAAAATGATTTGCAAATGGTTTGAAAAATGGTTGCAAAAATATTTGAAAAACCTATATATACTGTTTTGAAAGCCTTTGCAAAATGATTTTCAAATATGTGTACATGTTTGTAAAAATGTTTATAAAAACTAGTTTGGACTATAGTTTTCAAAAATCGTGTGAAAAAAAAACTTGTGCCAAATAAGTTTGAGGAATACATACATCACACCAAAATCCGCTATATAATATGTACTTATAAAATTGACCACTTGCCCTTGTAAATTCGTAAAATCCACTTCTTGTATATATAAGAAGCACGCCCGTGTACATAGTTTTCACCAAGTTTTCAGCCAAAACTTTTTGTTTTCAAAAAAAAAAATCCAAAAACATTTGAAAAATCTTCTTGAAAAATACAAAAAAATTGCATCTGCATATGCATCATCATTATCTTTCCAAAAATCCATAAAAAGATCAAAATCTTTGAAAATTGCATCACAAAAATATTTTCTGCATAGCATTGCATGGCATGAGCATTCTTCGGATTGAGTTTGATAACTGAACAAGTCTAAGTAAAATCCGGAGATTGGAGCTTGATTGGACCTTATAATCTACCTAATAACAGGAACCTTATAGGAACTGGGTTTGAGGTACTTCAGGTCTAGTTGACTTAATTCTTTGAGGATCACGGGACTTGGTTCAATGGATTCTTGACTGCCTAAGTAGAGTATTTCGGAGCACACGCACGACTCTTGTGATAATGACCTAACTTGGACACCTGCACCTTTCACATAGCTCTCCACGGATGAGGTGGTGAGGAGGCAGTTTCCTTTGGCTTGGGGTAGCATATGAGGGTAGTACTTCTAGGCGGAACCTCTCTTCTTCTTATAGTGAAGGAAGTGCACCTCAACTTGGTCTAGTGGTGATGAAGGCTAAAGACAGAAGCCGTGGGTTGCAATAAAGCTTCAAAAGAGGGATAGTCTACTGGCTCAAGAGGAAAATTTCTTGTATATATGCTGCACCATGTAGATATGTTGTACAGATGCACTTAAAAAAAACTCCAAAAAAGTGGTGGGTCGGATTGAAAATTTAATAACCCCACCGGAGTGTATATAGTCCAATAAAGCAAAAGCTTATGGTATCCATGTCACATCTCATGAAGCTTGCAGCGGGAGACTTAGCTACACTGGCTGAGCTTCCAAAAGTCTATACTTCTTCCCCCTCTTCTTGAGCCGGTTGCACTTGAACTTAGAAGGGAATACCCCGCTTCTCGAGGAAAGAGTCACTAGACCGAGGCATTAGAGTTACCAGGTTGGGGGAGGTTGTTTCTTTGTCACTTCTGAGGTGGGGAGTTACATATCACTTATACTGTACGAGTCAGACTCATAGTCGTAAGAGTTTGCGTATGAGTTGAAGTATTTATGACCTGGCTATTGAGGAGACTTGGACAGAGTTTTGGGATTCTCAAGGACTGTTGGATTTCAAACTTGGTTCTCATTAAGGTTCCGACCGCACTAAAATTCCGAAGGTCCGACTTAAGCTCCAAACTTTGATTTTGTGAAGACAAGTTTGATAATTAAACTTCATCCACTTTTCTTCTTTTTTCTTTTCTTTGTTTTTCTTTTTCTGCACTTATTGCATAAGTGTTTGCTAGGGACTAGCAAAGGTAAAGTATAGGAGGGTGATGAAGCTACGTTTCATCATCTTTATTCTTTCATTTTGGCCTTAAAAACCCTAGTAAATGCTTGTAAATAGCATTAATTCATGCATTTTAGCATTCATGCATAGGTGTGTAAATACTGTATAAAATACGGTTTTTAATGCCAAAATTATAGAACAAAGAAAAGAAAAGAAAAAGAATAAAATGTTGTAAATATTTTATGACCCGAAACCCTGAGACCTAGGCATCTTGATGAATAGGTCGACAAGGAATAAAGTAGGGGGAGATAAGGTCAAAAACACAGTCCAAATACCTATACATTCTATTCATTTCTTATTAATTTTGGGACCTATTTTTGGTTCCACTTTTTACACATCAAATAAAGAAACTTTGTACATGAAAGTTGTAGATAATTTAGTGAAGAAAAATACAAAATTGATTTCACAGAAAAAGAATGTACAGATGAAAAGTTATGGTCTGAATAAAATTCCAGAATCCCAACTTCCCAGACCCGTATCTCACAAATGAAAACTCCAAATGCAGCGTATTCACCTTTAATTGTATATAGAAGAAAATAAGCTAATTAACGGCGGTGGTTTCGCATTTGGCGGAGCTACGGTTTGAAAGTTGAGTTTTGGACCCTCATTGTATACTTGTACATATTAAAATATTCAATTTATTACTTATTTATTATTTTTACAATTTTATATTTTTATAATGTTATAAATATTACTTATAACAATTGTGAATATTAAAATTAGAATGAAAACCTAAATAAAAATAAAAATAAAATACTTGTATACTCAAAACATAGGTATTATACTTTTACACATACCTGTATAAACTATACTTATATTTTATTAATTATACAAAACACATCAATAAAATAAAATAAAAATAGATTTACATGTATAAAAGCATGCTATAATTATATAAAATAATAAACAAAAATAATAATATTAAAAACACCTAAATAAAAATAGAATACTTAAATATATATAGATAATATACCTATATAGGGGTATAAAGGTAATTTATAGAAATATAGCTCATAAAAATAAACAAAAATCACCATAAAATACTTCATAAAATTACAAATATTTTTCATTTTATAATCAAAATTTAATTAATTCATCTGCTATTTTTAATTCATTTTATAAGGGTTTTTCGCCAAGGAATTTTCTGGTTGGTCCACGTGGACCAACCAGAGCACTCCATTGGTTGACCTCGGTCAACTCCCTGACCGAGGTCTGTCCCTTGTCAGAAGCGGGTTTGACCCTGCTTTGATCCTTTTTTCGAGGATGCCTCGATCACCATTTGGTGATAGCCTCTTCACGAAATCTCTTCCTCGGTCAATGGTGATTCACGCCCAGGTGATTCCTTGGGCTGTGGATCACTGACCGAGGCGGTTGGACCTCGTTCGTCACGCCGCCCGTCAACCCCTCAAAAGAGCGCCCCCATCTTCGATTCAAGTTTGATCCTTCTTCCGCCAAATCCACCCGAAAACCCCTAGCCCACTGTGCTCCTGGTGACAGCAGGAGTCAATTTGAGCCTGGGTTTGAGTCAGCTGGCGTCGAATCGAAGTCGATCCGACCCTCGCCGGACTTCCGCCGAGCTTCATCGCCCGACGTCTCTGGTGAGTCTTCCTCCCCCTTCTCTTCGTTTTCTTGTAGCTGTAGCGTAGATTAGTGTAGTCCTATAGCAGTTTTTAGTTTCGATCACCCAATCGCCGTGAATCATCGATCCAAGTCCACGGCGGAGCATAGCTCCGCCTCCATTTTCCGGCCACCTACCTCCTTCACAGCCGCTCCGCCCACCTCCATCTTCTCCCTCGTCGCTCTGTCGCTCCGCTCCACCCCTCCATCCACATCAATCTCGCCCAGATCGAGCCATCAGAACTCCCCTCTCCGCCGCTCGCCGGAGTTCATCGTCCGAGCCACCTTTCGCCTCCTTCGCACCATCAGAAGGCACCTGCAGCTTCGCCTGGGTTTTGCGCAACTAACCACGCAGATCTGAGCCAAGGAGAAGGGTCCATCGACCCTCGAAGACCCCAGGAGTAGCTACCCAGGCCACCTCCGCCGTCCGGCCGCTTCAAGCCATCTCAGGCCCGCCTGAGACCTCCTTCAGTCGCGGACGTGCCCCAGGATCGTTTTGCCCTTGATCCTGGGGTCGGAGAGGCCGTGTGTCGGCCGGAATCGCATCTCGAAGTTCGCCGGGGAGGTGTTCTTCGTGAACCCCTCCCTGCCGTTGGATCGACCATCTGCTCCAGACGCGTCATCAACAGTCCGATCCTCTCAGCCGCACCACCGTCCGATCTGCGCCACGTGTCCAAGAGCCTCGCCGTCGACTGCTGGATCGCGCCCATGGGTATTTTGCCTTTTTAACCCACAAATTTTTGTCTTTATCATTTAGTCCAGTAACTTTTATCCGTAGTTTAAAATGTTTTGTAATATTTGCACGCAGACCCTCACATTATCATTATTTGCACTTCAGTCCACGCCACGTCACCTCACGTGACGGTGGCGTGTGACTTTTGGGTATTTTGCAAGTTAGGCCCAGAACTTTTGTGTATTTGCGAGTTCGTCCCTGTGCGTAGGGTATATAATATGTTTTTGGACATTTTGCATGTATGCCCAACCGGTTTTCTTTAATCGCAATTATGCCCCTGTGAATGGTGCTTCACGTGAGTTGTGCGTGATTTTTTAGTGGAAATTGCATCTGAGCCCCTGGATATTTTTTATAATTACAAGTATACCCCTGCCAGGCCTTGCATTGTTGTGTGCTTGCGGTATTTATTTTGTGCATCTATAAAACCCTAAAAAATCTACAAAAATTGCATTAAGTTCCTGTTGCATTATAGATTTATGTCATATTTTTATTTTCCATAATTATTGCATTTTTATATCTATTACAAATCAAAAACTCGCTTTTTGTGCACTGTCTAGCTTAGAAAATGCCAAAAAAATATCAAAACCCTCTCAAAAATTCCAAAAAAATTACCTAGTGTCTATTTTGCCCTATTTTAGTGTCACTCCAAAAACCACTAAAAATCTCAAAAGAAAAACACTAAAAATTCAAAAACACTCTAAAACTTCAAAAAAATCAAAAAATCAAGGAAAACTCCAAAAAATACAAACTCAGCTCCTGTCTGTTGTATATCTCAGTAGATTTATTTGAAAATTAGTGTGAAAAATTTTGAGTACTGGTTGCTATTTTTAATTCTCATTTTACTCACAGCCAGCACATATTTCACTGTTTTGCCTTGTTTTGCTATTTAAAAATATCAAAAACACCTTGAAAATCCCCAAAAATCACAAAAACAGTAGAAAACCACAAAAATACCAAAAAGATTTTATTTCTGAATCTTTGGATATTTTAGCACATTTTTATAAATACTTTATCTTGTCTTTTATTACCTTATCTTTAAATTCCAATATTGAAAAAGAAATAAAAAAAATATAAAAATATAAAATATAAAAATCAGAAGATTAAAATTCAAAATACAAAATTAAAAATTAAAAATTAAATAAAAAATTGAAAAATTAAAAACCCACAAAAAACTTCATTGGTTGCTTGCTTAGCGTAGACACATCACACACACACTTTAGCACATTTTTGTGAATTACCCTGCTTGCTCCCTGTGTTCGAACTCTCTGCATACTTGTCACTATACACCATTTGTGCAGAGTTAAAAATAAATTTTAACTCCACATTAGTTCTAATTTATTGATCTTTAGTGTGGGTTAATTGTTGATTAATTTCGGGATTTGTGTGGTCAAACACCGACTATTGACTCGCCTTGTGAGTTGATACAACCACACCGATTTTTGAGATAATCATGTACACAAAGCGGGGAGGGTCAAGGGTGGGAATGAACAGATCGTACTCAGACTGTCTCCCCCTATACTTAGGGTAAAATATCCCTAAGTATAGACAAGAAGAGGAGACAATGGAGAGGATCAAAGAATGGAGAAACTCGAGGTGTGCACCCCCTATACTTAGGACAAAGTATGTCCTAAGTATAGAAGACTGTCAACAAGGGGTGACACCTTTTTGATACAAAAAGAAGATAGAAAAGGAAAAGAAGAAAAGAAGAAAAGAAGAAAAGAGATGAAATTGGGCATGAACAACTCGGGATGCGCATCCCCCCTATACTTAGGATAGAGTACATCCTAAGTGTAGCAATGATGAAAGGGATGGCATCAATTCGGTAGAAGAGGATAAAAGAAATTGAAAAGAAGAAAAGAAGAAAAGAAGACAAAATTATTCAAAAATGTTTTGCTGTGCTTGGCCTTCCTCTACCTCTTTGGAGATGTTCAGCTCATCCTCATAGATTACTTGAATCGAGTCAACGACAGCCATGAATGTATCATGTTCAAGGTATGGCTTCAGAAGCTGTCCATTGACTACAAATGGCTGTGCGTCAGCTGACAGATTGGATATCAATACACTTCCGTTGTCACGCACCTGCCTAACCATGAACGACCCAGTCCATTTACTCTTCAATTTTCCTGGAAAGATCTTCAATTTCACATCGAAAAAACCACACCTTCTGACCTGGATCAAAGGACTTGCGGCGGATATGCTTGTCATGCCATGTTTTGACCTTCTCCTTGTACATCAGGTTGTTGTCATATGCATAATCTCTGAATTCCAGTAATCTGTTCAGATCCAATTTTCTGTTCTTTCCTGCTTGCTTGGAGTCCAAATTACAGATGTTAATGGCCCATAAGGATTTGTGAATTAGTTCGACGGGCAAATGACATGTCTTACCATATACAAGGCGGTAGGGAGACATTCCCAAGGGTGACTTGTACGTTGTTCTATAAGCCCAAAGAACGACATCAAGCAGCTGAGACCAGTTCTTGCGATCCGGATGCACAAGCTTCTGTAAGATTGTCTTGATCTCCCTGTTTGAACATTCAGCTAAGCCATTGGACTGCGGGTGGTAGGGTGAAGCAACACGATGTTCAATGCAGAATTCTTGAGTCAACTTCTTCACCTCCCTGTTTATGAAATGACTACCCCCATCAGATATGAGAATCTTGGGAATCCCGAACCGTGCTATGATGTGATCTCGCAAGAATCGACAGACAGTCCTACTGTCGGCGGTTCGGGCGGGAATAGCCTCCACCCATCGACTAACATAATCGACAACAAGCAGAATATACTCATAACCCTGACTGTTGGGAAACAGGCCCATAAAGTTGATGCCCCATGCGTCAAAGATGTCTGAGATCTGAATGTATTTTAGAGGCATCGTGTCTCTCATTCCTATGGTTCCGCCCATCTTCTGGCAGTTAGTGCAGCATTTGACATACTCATCTGCATCTTTGAATAATGAAGGCCACCAGAGGCCACTTCGAAGAACTTTTGCTGTCGTGCATTTGCCTGAATGATGTCCTCCAGAATCTTGGTCATGACATAACGCGAGGACACTTGGAACTTCCTCCTGCGGAATGCACCTTCTCCAGATACAATCTTCTCCTTCACGAAACAAATACGGATCTTCCCACTGGTAGAAATGGATTTTAGAGAAGAATCTGTCTATTTTCAACTTAGGCCAGTCCTGTGGGGTTTTCTTGGTCACTAGATAGTTCACGATGTCCGCATACCAAGGAAGCGAGGTGACGTTCAAAATTGCCTCATTTGGAAAGGTCTCTGTGATCGGCTGCAGGTTCAACTCAGGAGATTCTGGCTCAGGAAGTCTTGATAGATGATCGGCCACTACATTCTTTACCCCAGGTTTATCTTTGATTTCCAAGTCAAATTCCTAGAGGAGAAGGATCCACCGAATGAGGCATGGTTTGGCATCCTTCTTCTGCTGTAAATATCGAATGACCGAATGATTAGTGTAAATGATTACTTTGGACCCAAGGAGGTATGATCTGAACTTTTCCAAGGCAAAGACTACCGCTAGCAGCTCCTTTTCAGTGATAGTGTAGTTTCTCTGGGCTTCATCGAGCGTTCGGCTAGCGTAGTGAATCGCAAATGGTACATTATCTTTCCTCTGTCCCAGCACAACTCCGATGGCATAATCTGACGCATCGGTCATGATCTCAAAAGGCTGAGTCCAAATCGGCGGCTATAAGACAGGGGCCTACGTGATGAGTTCTTTCAACTGGTTAAAGGCAAGGAGCACACGATCATCTATAATGAATTCATTGTCCTTGCTGAGCAACTCAGTCAATGGTCTGGCCAGTTTACTGAAGTCTTTGATGAATCATCGGTAAAAACCGACATGGCCCAAGAATGACCGGACTTGCTTGATGTTTGTAGGTGGCTCAAGTTTGGAAATCACATCCACCTTGGCTGGGTCAACCTCCATACAACGTTTAGAAACAACGTGACCCAGCACAATCCCTTCGGTCACCATGAAGTTGCTCTTCTCCCACGAGAGCACAAGATTGACTTCGCAGCATCTCCATAGGACTCGGTCTAAGTAATCCAGGCATTGTTCAAATGAATCCCCGTAGAACGAAAAATCGTCCATAAAGACCTCGAGAAAGTTGCCCACCATATCGGAAAAAACTGCAAGCATACACCTCTGAAATATGGCTGGGGCATTGCAAAGCCTGAACGGCATCCGTCTGAAGGCATATGTGCCAAAAGGATTGGTGAACGTGGTTTTCTCTTGATCTTCAGGAACTATAGCAACTTGATTATACCCAGAGTAGCCATCCAAGAAGCAGAAATATTCCTTCGCGACCAATCTCTCCAAGATCTGGTCGATGAAGGGTAAAGGAAAATGATCCTTCTTGGTAGCGAGGTTAAGTCTTCTGTAGTCCACGCATACTCGCCAAGAAGTGGGTACTCTGGTTGCGATCTCCTCTCCTTTATCATTCTTCACAATGGTGATCCCTGATTTCTGGGGCACAACATGCAGAGGGCTCACCCATTTGCAGTCGGAGATGGGATAGATAAATCCCGCATCACACCATTTCTGGATCTCTTTCATAACGACCTCCCGCAGGTTCGGATTTAGTCTTCTCTACAGTTCTCGAGAGGGCCTGCAATCTTCTTCCAGAAAGATGCGGTGCGAGCAGAGTGACGGATTGATCCCATGGAGATCAGAAGTTCGCCAGCCTATCGCCTTGCGGTTGCGTTCAAGAACCTCCATCAGACGAGATTCTTGGTCTTCGGTCAGATGGGCATTTATGATGACCGGGTACATATTTGGTTCTCCCGCAAGGAAGGCATACTTCATGTTGGAGGGCAAGGGTTTTAGCTCTGGCGGGGTCTGAGCTGCTTCAGTGGTGACCTCAGCTATTAGTGCAGGTGGTGGTTCTTTCAACTGTTGGTGTCCACCATAATCGGTTCTTCTCTAAAATCCTGATAGAATTCCTCAATGATGTCCTCTTCATCAGAAAATTCTTCAAACTTCTGCTCTTGATTCAGAAGGCACATCACCCCCACGGCCATCTCTTGCAGCACATCAGCAAACTCCTCATCCTGATTGATAAGGGGAAATTCGACTGTGGTCTCCACTTCCTCCTCGGGGCAAAGGAGTTCATGGATCTCATTGTCATCCAAAAACAAATTGGTATCTTGAATTTCTGCTGGAAAGTCGCAGTCTTCAGCATGCTCGATCACCCTTGCACATGATGCAGATGTCTGTTCAGCTGGTGTTCCCTCGGACAGGGTCTCTACTCTAATAGTTTCATTGCCAGCACCAAAAGTGATTTCTCCCGTCCCATAATTCACTACTGCGTTTGATGTCCGCAGGAATGGTCTTCCGAGTATGATTGGGGTAAGGAGCAATGGAGAGGGGACGTCCATATCTAAGACCACAAAATCGATCGGGAATGACTTCCCCTGAACCGTAACAATCATGTCCTCCAATAGGCCCCTAGGCCGCTTGACTGACTTGTCTGCAAACTGCAGAATCATCTTTGTAGGATTGAGCAGTCCTAGCCTGAATTCCTTGAGTAGCGAAGCTGACATCAAGTTCACAGACGACCCACTGTCGAGAAGTGTTCGCTCGAACTCCTGATTAAACATCTGGCAACGTACAAGGGGTGCTCCCATATCTAGCTTTTTATCTGGGACATTGCTGATGGCGTTCACGGTGGCCATTGTGAGGATATGCTTTTCGGACTTGCCACTCTTGCTTCTGGAATTGTGGGGGTGCGGCCCGCGCTTGGTCGTGCATGCCTCTTTCAATCCTTTCGTCACGACTGGCATGTACTCAAGAGCTTTCATCAATGGCATATTCAATACCAAATTTTGGATGATTTCTATGATGGCAGGATCAGACAAAACATTTTTCAAATTTTTCATTTTTTTGTGTTTTTTCATTGCTTCAGGAAAAGGAATATTTACAAAATCTTCACCAATTTCATTCAAAATAGTGTCCATATTGTTGTGTATAGGTAGATGGCAAAAAGGAGTGGATTCATCTACAATTTGTGGACCAAAAATGACAGGCTCGGCTTCTGGTGCTGGCGTTGGACTCGCTGCAGGTGCAGTGCTCCTCCTGTAAGGAACTAGCTGTGAGGCAGGTGCATGCGTCTCCAATGCTGGCTGATCTCCACCGAGGTTGCTGCTATTTTTTGTATTTTGCTATTTTCTTCATTTTTTTGTGATTTTCTGAATGCTAGTGTTGCTCTCAAAATGCTTCCTGGCCCTGGTGTTGGCTGGACTGACGATTCCCCGTCAGATGCAAGATGCTTCCCTTTCGCCGTTGCTGATGGCTGGAATGTCCTACCGCTCCTGAGAGTAACAGCATTAGATAAAAAACAATTTAATTCACCTAATTCGGGTTGGACACTGCCGGCTACTTGCTCCTTGCGTCGGAAGTTATTCGGGTTGGCTTTGACCTGGGCTGGTATGACGGTCTTAGCTGCCGTCAGGTCGTCGATCTTCTGGTTCATCTCAGGCATGTTTTTCATTAGATGCTCTAAACAGGCCAGGGCCGAGTTAACCGGCACAATCTCAGAGGAGTCCCCCTACTGGGGTCTAGAATGCTAATATGGCGGCTGAGATTGCGACTGATAACCTTGAGAGAATTGGTGAGGAGGAGGGTTGGAGGAATATTGTGCATTCTGTTGATTGTATTGAGCAGCCAGTTGTTGATGGTATCCCTGTCCGCGATATCCGGACTGCTTAGGACCATGCTGGTAATTCTACCTCCAGGTGTTTCCGTGAGAAGGAGGCTGGTACTGGTAGGAGGGCTGGAAGGGTCTCCCACCCTGTTGCTGATGATAGGGCATATTGCCCTTGTTCTGACCCTGAGATTGTCCCTGAGGACGGGTCAGCTGCGCCTCATTATTCCATACGCCATTGATCTCCTAAATCAGTGGCGAGGGTGGAGAGAACTGCTCGGAGTATGCTGGCTGGGGCTCCGGTTGATATACAACCATCTGTGTCTGGGGCTGCGGGGCTGCTCCGGAACCTGCATGCAGTATACGTGCTGGACAGACTGGGGCTGCGGTGGAGTCGGCTGAGGGTTCTGCTGCATTGTAGGCTCCTTCTTCTCAGCATTCGGCTCTGCAGAGGTAGACACAGCATTGCACATGAGTTCATTCAGTGCTCGAACGAGCTGCTCCAGCTGTTGGTAGATCTGGTCAAGCTTTTCCAAACCCTGGGTCCTCTTCTCAATGACTGCCAATTTTTCGAGGTCCTGCAACCTTTTCTCGATGATATCCACCTTGGACAAGTGGCTCCCAATGATGCTCAGGTTGGAGCTCTCATCCTTGTCCTCGGTGTGAGAAGCCATGTTCACTGGCTTGCTGATGGCGGTTGGTGGCTTCATGTATACTCTGGATGAGGATTGGGCTGCTTCTTCAGTCATTTCTTCGAAGACGTTCCATACCACGTCCTCATCCTTGTTGAAATGTGAACCACCGCAAGCTGCATCCACAAGCTTTTGGCTCTCAAATGATAGCCCCCCAAAGAAGTGTTGTACGAGACTGGTCTTTGGAATGTTATGGTGGGGGCATTTCTCCTGAAGATCCTTGAATCTCTCCCACGCTTCATGGATGGTCTCGTGGGGTTGCTGGCAGAAACTGGAGATCCGGGCACGCATCTAATTCAATCGCCCGAGAGGATAGAATTTATGGAGAAACACAGACTTTTAGCTCCTCCCAGGTCGTGACGACCTTCCCAAGATGGTCGACCCAATATAGGGCCTTGTCTTGAAGGCTGAAGGGAAACATGGTCATCTTGACTACCCCCAGAGGGATTCCAGGGTAGTGAGCAGTGGTACGGATGCGGCCAAACTTCTTGAGAAAAATGTACGGTTCCTCAGTGGTGTTCCCATGGAATGTGGGAAGTAGCGACAGAAATTGCGGCTTCAGCTCGAATTGGGCGTGCATGCGTGGAACCTGAATCCATTCAGTGATGCATCCCGCTCCTGGGTTGTATGTTTCCTTCAGAGTAGGATTTGGCTGCGGTGGATCTACTCCTACTGCTTCAAATTCGGGTCCTCCCACTGAGAATTCATCTCTGACTTCTTCAAAATTCAGCTCGTGGTTCGGATCATCCTTGTGTCGGCAGTCTCTTGCGTCGGCCCTCCTCCTCAGATCGTTCAGCATCTCTTGGAAGGAGGTATGGCCAGGACTTGGTTAGTCAACTGCTACTGGATGGCTTGAATGGATGGCAGCAGCTGACTGTTAACCTCATTCTGCGTGGTGTACTGCCCTTCCCCCGGATTGACTTCAGGTTCGTGTTGGGGCTATGGTCCCTTTCCTCTTCCTCCTGCCATCTCAGACTGAACTGGACTTTCTGACTCGTGATCGGGTGGAGAATCTGCATGACGGAGTAAACCCTGATCAGTATCTTCCTGAGCACCTGCTGTTGAGATGAATCTGGAATTAAGGTCAATCCCACAACTTTATGAATGGAGCATATGAAATTGACTGAAATCGATCTCCATCCACAAGGGGTTATTTCGGGGACAAGAGTAATCCCGGTTGATTGGAAGGGGAAGAGCTGATTCGTGTTGCGAGTCTATCCCGAACAGTAGAGTTATTGGGGAAAGGCAAGTGTTGAAAGAAGCTAGAATGGGGGAGTCCAGGGAGACATTCGCAAGATCCGGACCGACTTCCTGGAGATCACCCCTCTTTATTGAAGACGTTGCCGACACGGAATCGATGTGGGCGTCGGCGAGGTCCCGACTAAACCATCCGTGTGACGACATCTTGAGAAGGTCAAGAGGGAGAAGATGATGGATGAAGAGCACGATGGTAAACATGAAATAAAAGGATTGTAAAACAGTAGAAGGCTCACAATGAGCGAGGATCAACTAGAGGGAGAACAAAATTTGCGTAAAGGCGCGATATTTTTGATCTTGACCTAAATATAACTAGCAACCAAACACCAAGCAAGGGGATTCGCCAACTCAACACGTGAAGCCGTGAAGGTTTGGCTTTTATCTTTGTAATTTTTATCTTGAATTCAGGAAGTTATCTTTCAACGAGTCCTTAGAGCGCTAAGCCTATAGGAGCGAGAGTACTGCCGGAAAAGTATTCCCGTACTTGTCCTCCTCGTGTGTAACCTGTAGCTTGCGCTTTTTAAGGTCCTTGTAACCCTTCCTGGATCCCTACTCGGCCAAAGAATAAGAGGGAGGAAGCCGATAGGCGAAACCGATACTTCGGACCTTGCTCGCAACGGAATCACCCGTGAGCGTGCAAGATCCTACTCGGGCGCAGACGGTGAGACAGACACACCCGTGAAGGCGTGGCCTATGCTCGATACTTCGGACAAGGTTGATGCTCACACAATAGTGAGTCACCAATGGTGACCAAGCCCTACTCGCCTACGTACGATAGTAGCACCAATACTTCGGAATTCCATGCGATACACAAGGCAGCCACAAGCTGGGTTTTGGGCTCTAATCCTTACGAAGCACTCAACTCACTTGGAAGGAAACCTTCCCATGCAACCTGAATACAAGTGAGGGTGTTGCTCTCCCCAATCAATGAGTCCAATTACCAATTTTATTTAGGTCAAAGTTTTCTTAGCAGTCCCTTTTTTAATTTTTTTGGTGTTATCGCTTCTTTTGAGTAGATTCAAACAAGCGCCTAACGATTTTTGTATTTTTCTTGATCCTACTTTGTCCAAAAACAGAGGGAGAATAGAGTCGGGAAAAGCCAATGCAAGTCGACACCAAGGTGGAAATCTCACCTTTGTGCCTAGATGATGGATGCAAAGTAAGAAGACTTACAGCGAATCCCAGCTCTCTCCATGCAGGATGCAAAGCAGAAATTATAAACCTTACTACATGCCGGTATGCATTGCGGAAATCGTCCTAAGATAGGCAACTGCTAGCGTGAAGAACCACAAGCTAACCACTAATGTCTAATCCTAAGGTCCCGTCTAGGCTCACCCCTCCTTCTCTCGACACATCGAGTTTAGGAGAAGCGCTTGGCAGGAAGAGCTCGCGGCACACGGATCAAAGAAGAGTGAATTAACTTTTTAATTTAACTAAGTCCAAGCACGAGCTATAGGTACATGCAATTGTTGTTAAGGTGTTTGGACCTAATCTAACTGATCAAGCAATACCTAGGTCTAAGGGCTCAATCCACAAAAGAAATGGAAAAGAAATCAAAACTGGAAAATGACAGTCGAGAAACACGAGAAAACCGCGGTGAGCCGCCGGGTGAACAAACACCCGAAAATTAGGCCCGAAGTGTCCGAGTGTCCAAGTCCTGTATTATTACAATTTAAATGACTCTCTCTCACAAAAATACAAAAAGCTAACTGTCTCTCTCTCTCTAAGCTCTCCTGCTCTCTCCTGCCTACTAGGGTAGAATAGCTGGCTCCTCCTCCCAAGGATGCACAGGATCCCCTAGGCGATCCTCCTCGGTCAGCGGTCCCTCGCAAGAAAACAAAAGCGGTGTCAGATAGTTCAAAACAAATTATGCACAAGAAACAAATAATAAAAAATGGCTAAGCAGATAAAAGACACAAAGGTACTCTACAAGCCGATGCTCCCTGGCAACGGCGCCATTTAAAAAACGAGGATTGCGAGAGCCGCTAAATAGTGGTCTGACAAATCAGACTCACTGTCGCTGATGTGACTACTCAAGCCTCCCCGTTCGTCAACAATTAACCCACACAATCAATCAGGTAATCAATAGCAAGGATTAAAATTTATTATACCCTACTAAAAATGTACAATGGCAAGCAAATAGGGGTCGAACACAGGAAACAAAGGTGCAGAGTATAGACAAAAGTCAAAGCCCTAGGTCTAATAGACTACTTAGCCAATCTAATTTTTTTGTGGGTCTTTAATTTTATATTTTTTTTATTTAATTTTTAATTTTATATTTTTGTGTTTTGATTTTAATTTTCGGATTTTTATATTTTATATTATATATATTGTTCTTTTCAATATTGGAATATGTAAGTAATATAATAAAAAAGAAGATAGAATATTTATAAAAATATGCAAAAATAGTCAAAAATTTAGAAATAAAATCTTTTTGGTCTTTTTGTTATTTTTTACTGTTTTTGTGATTTTTGGGTATTTTTCAGAATGTTTTTGGTATTTTTAAATAGCAAAATAAAGGAAAACTAGAAATGAGCTACTGGCTGGGGGTAAAATGGGAATTAAAAATATCAAACATCCACCAAAATTTTTCAAACTAATTTTAAAATGAAGACAATAAAATCTGGAACCTACAGAACCTGAGTTTCTATTTTTCTGAGTTTTCTATGATTTTATATATTTTTTTTGAATTTTTTGTGTATTTTCAAATTTTTAAGGTTTTTCTTTTGAGATTTCTAGTGATTTTTGTGCTGACTCTAAAGTAGACTAAAATACACGATAGGGAATTTTTTTGGAATTTTTAGAGGTATTTTAATATTTTTTGTTATTTTCTAAGCTAGACAGTACTAAAATAACATGTTTTGATTTTTAATAAATACAAAAATGCAACAAAAATAAAAACTAAAAGTATGGCATTAAAGTACAAGGCAACATCAGCTTAAGTTCAATTTTTGAGAATTTTTGGCAATTAAATGATGCGTGAAAGAAATAGCTCAAACACACAAAAATCCTAAGCCTGACAGGGGTATAAATGCAATTCTAGAGAAATCAAGGGGCTTAAGTGCAAATTTCATCAAAATACACGCGCGAAGCACGCGTTCTGTCATTCACAGGGGCATATTTGCAAATAATAAAAATCGGCGGGGCAAACATGCAATTATCCCAAAAACATATTTAAATAACTACGCACAGGGGTATAACTGCAAATAGTAGAAAGTTTAGGATCAAAAATGCAAAATGCCCAAAATGCATGCGCCCCAGTCACGTGAGGTGACGTGGTGCGGACTAAAGTGCAAATAAAGAAAGTTCGGGGGCCTAAGTGCAAATTTTACAAAAAAACTTTTAAACTGGAAATGGAGGTTCTAGGACTAAAAGTTAAATACAAAAATGCTTGGGTTTAAAATGCAAAATACCCAAGCTGCGGATCGTGCGGCCGAGGAAGCTTCACTCATCCACGTGACGCGCGCTGGTGGCTCGATGACGGTTCGCGTGGACGTTCCGGATCAGATCTGGCAGTGCGATCAGATGGTGGTGGAAGGCCAAGATCCAACGGCGGCTGTGGCGTCTGGAGCGGGCTCCTGATCCAACGGCGGGGAGAGGTTCACGAAGAACACCTCCCCCGGCGAGCTTTGGCTAGCGATTGTGGCCGACACACGGCCTCTCCGGCCCTAGGATCAAGGGCAAAACGATCCTGGGGCCTCTCCACGTCTGAAGGTGGTCTCCGGCGAGGCTGAGACGACGTGGGGTGCTCGGACGGCGGAGGCGACCTGGGGGGGCTTCTCCTGGCGACTTCGAGGATCGATGGAGCCTTCTCTTGGGCTCGGACCTGCAAGGTTAGTCGTGCAAAATCCAGGCGAGGCTACAGGTGTGCTCGGATGAAGCGATCGAGGCGGAAAGTGGCTCGGGAGAGGAGCTCCGGTGAGCGGCGGAGAGTGGAGCTCGGCGGCTCGATCTGGCGAGATCGAGGGAGATGCAGGGGTGGAGCGTGATGACGGAGCGACGAGGAAGAAGATGGAGGCGATCTTGGCGGCGGTCGATGATAGAGGTGGCCGGAAAATGGAGGCGGAGCTAAGCTCCGCCGTGGGTTTTGATTCGGGATTCACGGCGATTTACGCGAGGGAAATCAAATCTGCTACGGGAAGATCCTATGCTAAGCTAGAGCTACAAGAAAAAGGAAGAGAAGGGGGGTGAGGCTCACCAGAGGCGTCGGGCTGGAAGTCGCGGCGGAGCTCCGGCAAGGGGTGGATCTACTTCGATTCAACACCAAACGACTCGAACCTCGGCTCGATTCGACTCCTGCTGTCACAAGGAGCACGAAGGGCTAGGGGTTTGCGGGTGATTTTGGCGGAAGAAAAATCAAAATCGAATCGAAGTTGGGGGACGTCTTTTGAAGGGTTGACGGGCAGCGTGGAAGACGAGGGTCAAACGCCTCGATCAGTGGTCCTCAGCCCAAGGAATCACTTGGGCGTGAATCACCACTGATCGAGGAGTAAAAACGCAGAAGGCATCGACATGAATTGGTGCAAGGTCAACCCTAGAAAATGGCGAGAAGAAGAGACAAAATGCTTCTGACAATAGGCACAGGGGGTGGGTCAGGCAGTTGACCGGGGTCAACTGTCCAGGCCCTCTGGTTGGTCCACGTGGACCAACTAGAAAAACCCCCTGGAAAAAGATTTAAAAAATGATTTAAAAATACTAAATGACATTATTATAATTAGGTTATAAAATAAAAAATGTTTATAAATTTATAAATTATTTTATTATGGATTTTAATTATTTTTATGAGATTTATTTTTATAGGTTACTTATTATAACCTATATAGGTATAATATCTACATATTTTGTTCTTTTATTTTTATTTTATGTATTTTAATTTTGTTATTTTTATTTAGTATTTTATAAAATTATAAAAGGCTTTTATACACATAAATATATTTTTGTTTTATTTTTCTGATATATTTTGTATATTTAATAAAATATAAGTAGCTGTTGTATAGGTTTGTATATAGGTATAATACCTGGGTATTCTATATACATTTATTTTTATTTTGAGTTTTATTTGGGTTTTTATTCTTGTTTTAATGTACATAATATTATAAATTATATCCACAAAATTATAAAAATATAAAAAAAATACAAAAATAATGATTAAAGAATAAATTGAATATTTTAAGCTGTACATGTATACAATGTGGGTCCAAAACTCAACTTTCAAACCGTAGCTCCTGCCAAATGCGAAACCACCACCATTAAATAGATTGTTTTATTCCTATATACAATTAAAGGTGAGTTTGCTGCATTTGGAGTTTTCATTTGTGAGATACAGGTCTGGGAAGTTGGGATTCTGGATTTTTATTCAGACAATAACTTTTTATCTGTGCATTATTTTTCAGTGAAATCAATTTTGTATTTTTCTTTATTTAATTACCTACAACTTTCATGTACAAAGTTTCCTGATTTGATGTATAAAAAGTGGAACCAAAAATAGGTCCCAAAATAAACAAAGAATGAATGAAATAGAAGGTATTTTTATTGTATTTTAACCCTTATCTCCCCCTACTTTGTTCCTTGTCGACCTATTCATCAAGATGCCTAGGTCTCGGGGTTTCGGGTCATAAAATATTTACAATATTTTATTCCTTTTCTTTTCTTTTCTTTATTCTATAATTTTGGCATTAAAAACAATATTTTATACACTTTTTACATACATATGCATGAATGCTAAATTTCTCTATTTAATGCTATTTTCAGGCATTTGCTAGGGTTTTTGAGGCCAAAATGATAGAATAAAGATGATGAAATGTGGATTCATCACTTTACGATCATTTAATTCCAAAGAATAATGTATCAACATACCTCAGCTCAATTTCCAATGGAAGCCCTCGATTTTCCTTAATTTTCTGAGCACTAAAATGAATAATATGGAATATATGGTTTATAATTAATCAATAAACTCTTCAAATATATTAGTATCCAAAAATGTCTCCACATGAATAATTAATTATTCTATATGATAGAGAATCAAAAGAACTTTAGAATGAACCAAGATCAAAATCGATCCGCAAATGCTCTAGATACATTTAGAAGAATTTTAGGGGCATAAATGTAATGAAAACAAACAAAAATTTCTCAGAAATGACCTTCAGAGGGGCACGAGCATAATTTGTGAAAGTCGGTGGGGCGTCCATTATAATTTACCCAATAGGTATGTTTTAATGTGCGAGATCCAAGAGTAGCAGGGGTACTTCTACAATTTCTCTCATATACGTGCTAAAGCTCGTGTGAGGAAAATCTGTGTGAATCCTGGAAGTTGTTTTTATGTATGTGCAATTAGCCCCCATGTCATGTAAGATACATGTGGGAGATTCGTTGGTTCGAATCAAGGCATGGATCCAAACCTCCACGTGGTAACTTCAGCTACTTCGAGGGTGCGTGAGGATAAAGGCTCAGATGTAAGGTCCAGAATGAATCTCACCTGTCTGCTCCTCTATTAGTCTGACGTCTTAGATGAAGGCATGATGTACGCCCTCAGATGAAGATCTAACGATGGATATGTCTTCATGCCTTGGAGCTCTAAATTGTGATCCAATGCTACATGTATGTGTATGTTTCTTCTTGGTCTCCTATTGCTCCACTCTTTCTTCCTCAATAAACTATGATGCTTCCATAGAAGCACCACATGCATCTTTCCTTCGGCAAGAGATGAGGCCTAAGAATGTGCTCAATGAAAAGGTGTCTCGTCGATGTATCCCTGCAAATTGGGTTAGGACTCGAGCCTCTAGGTCAGCATGAATCAAAGGAATGGGATGGTGAAGCTCTGTCGTCATGAGGGAGTATGGAGTGAGAGCGGTGACTTGCTGCGGGGGGAAAGAAAAGGGAATGTGATGGGACTCTGAAGATGGAGGCGGTATCCTCGAAGATCAGAATGGGGATTTTCATACCGAATGAAGTGGATGGTTTTTGGGCATAGAAAGCACAGAAAAACAAAATAAAAGAGGAAGAATAATAGAAGAAGAAGAAGAAGTGGGAAAAGGGAGATACTTGGGAATTGTCTTCACCTATAGGATTGGAGGAGCAAAGCTCGACTCCTGGTCATTTCATCATTAGCTGGCGAACCGTGAAGATGGGTTGATTTTCCGAAGATGAACAATAGAGGTCACGAAGCCCTCCAAATCTCGTCGTTGTGGAGGTCTTTGCAAGAATCATGGAGGTGCTATCACCACCCCTCCTTCGCAGCTCTCTTATCCTCGTTTTTCTCATGATATGGTGGATTGATGGTTAAGGGATAAATGGGTTGAGGAAATGGGTTTAAATAGGAGAGGATAATTGGGGAGAGGTGTAGTAGAGATGGAATAAGATGGACCTCTAGGTGGTTGTCTGTGATTTAGGTATAAGGATAGCTATAGGCGATAGGATTAAGCATTGGGTTATGGCCGTTAGGGATCAACAAAGATCATGAAAAGGGTTTCTATCTATTGGAGGTGATAGAGGGAGGAGTCATTAGAATTTGGATGATCATATTGGAGGTCGAAGGGCTGTTGGGTTTCGTTATATCTGGATATAGGATTAACGAGGGGTCGGAGAAGGAGATAAGAGGATGAGGAGGCGTAGTAGAGATGGGATAAGGATAGGGGAGGAGTCAAAGGTTGAATGGAGGTTGGAGATGTCCTTCGATCGTTGGGGCAAGGTGGTTGGAGGTATGAAGTGAAGAGCAACAGTAGCTAGATCTTACTCGATCCAACGGCTAGAAGGGGTCACGTGTAAAGATCATTGGAAAGGCTGAGAGGAGGTGTGAAAAAAAGGATGTTCGTCAGATCAAACGTGATCCAATGTTTGAAATAAAATGTGCTAGTGGGCGTTTTCCAGGGCATGGGTTGGTTGACCAAGCGTCCGACATGGATCTGAGGTGGGTGAATGGGGCAACTAGGTTGGTTGACCAAGTGTATAGCATGGATCTGAGGTGGGTGAATGTCACAACTCCATTTGGAATGTTGACTTTAACTAGTGCAAGAAAATGCAAATATAATGAATTAAAAATAGAAGATGCCCTCAAATGGAAAAAATCCAAAATAAAAAAGATTCATCAAAATGCACTCTACATAGTTTATGAAGGATTCAAATGCAAATAAGTCATATGTCTAAGTTATGAATTCTATTGTTGATATTTTATGAAAAATAAAATACCATTTTTTTCATTTTTGAAATTTTATTTAGTTTCTACAAATAATAAGTTCATGCAATGGATAAAACATAATGTAAAATAATGCAATGGATACAAACAATTTTTTTTAATTTTTTTATGAGTTAAGAAGAGTTTAGAATAAATTAGTAATGTGAATTATTTATAGATGAATAGGTCAACATGCTCAAGTCAGGATCTTTCTTTTTATGGCTTTTTTGATACTTCAATTTTTTTTACCTTTTGTAATTAGTTAGAGAATGAGGCGAAATAAAGAAATGAAAATGAAATTAATAAAGGGTTAAATATGTACATGAAATGTCGAGTCAAAATTAGTAAATATGTACAATATGCAATTTAGTCCAAAATCCAAATTCTACAAATGAAATCCAATTCTTTTAAATTTGGTCTTGATTTTTGATAATTGAGTGTACTTTAATTTAAGTGAGTAAAGTGAAATCGGATACTGTATGCGTGAGATAATAGTTTTACGACTTCTATCCTGGAATTCGGGTTTGGGTTTTTTTAATATATGCAAGTTTCTACTTTTTAGTATTTCATTGGTTAATATTATAGATATGCACACAAAGGAGTTGGTTTTTTGTCAAATAGAGTTAGTGTGAATTAATAAAAATAGATGAAGTTATGATAATATTTACAAGTTAATATGAATGAATAATGAAATGCTAATGTATGCAAATTATTTACATGTGAATGAATATTAATTATGAGTTATAAACACATGAATTAACCTAATAAGTATGGATGAAGCTCTTTTTTCACCTAATTAGAATCAACAACCCCCTATACTTAAATATTTCTTGTCCCTGAGTAACTAAAGAATGATGTAATGAAATGAGATTAGGTTCCATACCAAGATCATGAACAAAAGGTGAAAAACGGGTCTTGACCCGACCTTTAGATTAATAGTTTGTGGAAATCCTGTGAGAATGAGGACTTTAAAACCAACAGTTTCCAAGTTCTACATGACATTGTACAACTTCAGCTCGAAAGTTATCATAGATGCACTCCCTCCTAAAACATACTCCATGAATATTGAACAATTTTCTCTTCTGTATGTAGGGAGTTAGCTCTTTATATTCGAAATACCAACTTCATATTCGAAATACCAAACTACCATGCAATTCTTTCATCAAGTAACTGATCCTCGGGAAGGCATGTATTTCCTTCTAAGTTCAAGTACTATAAAAAAGGAGAAAATGGGAAGAAGTTGGAGCCTAGCCAATGTAGATAAGTGTCCTATTTTACACTTAACTAGTATAGCCAAGTCTTCACTATGCACGCTTTGGACCATTATGTTTTAAGTTCATTATTTTTCTTTACATTATATAATTTATAAAAAATGATTTGGGGCTCTATCTGATCTAATAAATGCATTTTAGGTCCTAATTAATCTACTAATTTTTCTATTTACATTGTTTTGTTTATTCCTAACTTTAAAACTCCATAGAATTATTAAAATACTTGAAAAATATCATAATAAGAGAAAAATAAATAAAACCCTAAAATACTTTGTGTACTTTATTTTGATTTTTTTATCATATTTGAAAATTATAAAAGCCTATTTATCACTCTCTTTATATCTCTCGCTATTATCACTCTTATTTATTTTAAAAATTAACCAAAAATATTTGCAAATAAAAACAAATAAAAATAAAAGAAATAAAAACACACACAAAACTTTCATATTATTTAAACACCTACATAATATCAAAAAGAAAAGGATATTACGTAATAATCAATTGACGATTTTTACATCTACTCTAGGTTTACTCTATGAGGTTCGACACTCTACCTATTTACCCTATACACAAATTTCATAAAGTTAAAATAAAATTTTGAACTCACACATACAATGATTTCTTGACTAATCCATATATTTATTCGTGTGTTTGATTTGTTGCTTGATTTTGATCTGTTGAGTGGTCGATACATCGACTTCTGTTCTAGCATTTTAGAATACTATACCCTCTCAGTATCTGACTTCAACACTTGCTCAACTCCTTTTTCAAGAAAGAAATTTTCCCACTGTTGCCGCAAAAAAATCAACATATCACCAATATAAAGCAACAAAAATGATGAAGTCATCGCATGAGAATTGTTTCATAAAAATACAACGGTTTGCTCCCCCAAAAATGACTCAAACATATTGTATTATTGCATTGGCACCTGCTTTAAACATATAGGCTTTTCTTTAGTATCCAAATGTGGTCTTCCTTGCCTTATATTGCAAAACCCTAAAGTTGCAACATGTAAATTTCCTCCTCAAGGTCACCATGGATGAAAGTTTTCACGTCCATCTATTCAACCTTTAGATCAAGGCTAGTTGTCAAGTTGAGAACCATCCTCAAAGAAGACCTCTTCAACATAAGAGAGAAGATCTCCTCAAAGTCAACTCCTTTCTTTTGTTTAAAACCTTTCATAACAAACATAGCTTTGTACATTGGGTTTGTAGAGTATTAATCATTTTTCACTCTATAGACCTACTTATTCCTCGATGTCCTCTTGCCTTTGGGAAACTTGGAAAGCTCAAAATGTTGATTGTCATAAAGGGACTTCATCTTCTTTCATGACTTCTACCCATTTCTTCTTGTTTACATTTTTAAGGCTTCTTTGTAGCATTCAGGCTTACCAATGTTCTCTCAGCAAAATGTATTCTCGTGCAGAATATCTAGTTGAGTGTCGTCTCTCCTTCATGGGTCTCTACAGTGAGAGAGACATAGACGAAGAACTCTCATGATCCTGCTCACCATCATCATCACTATCATCTGCAACATCATCATGAGTAGAAACCTCTGGCACATCCTCCCCATCTCCTACATCTGGCACCTCCCGATAAGCATCATCTGGAATTACATGTGGAGCCCTTTTCAAAGGAATTGGCTCCACATCATCTAGATAATAGTTGCTCGAAGGAGAGTCCTTAGCAGCCTTCTGTATGACCTCAATAGTTTGGTCTTCAGAGAAGATCATATCCCTCCTCCTTACCAGCTTGTTTTCAATTGTATCAATCGTCATGTAGACAAACTCATCTTGTGTTGGACATGTGAGCCCAAGATGAGCCATTATGCAATAAATGTTATTGCAAATATCATTCCCTGATCTGAATGAAGATTAATTAGTTTGTACCTTAGTAAAATTAAGGTTATGTACCGTGGCCATCTTAATGATCATACATCTATTGATTAAATTGTTGAATCATAGAGGTTGGTTCTAGGATGAATATCTAAAGAATTAGATTGAATACCCATCAAGTACCATCAAATGATTATTAAGAGAGGATCTCCAGCCTGAGAAGGAGATGACAATCCATTATCTAAAGGTTGATATCTGACCGACCTCTTGATGCATGTCCTCTGCATAGGAATATAGATTCAGAGGTGTCAAATTAGTTATGTCAAAGAGTTGACGTAACGAGATCGAGATAACCAAAGACCTATGTCAAATACTATCACGATATAGGCACGCATCCTCTAACCAGAGACAGATGTGTTACTATATGTCTGAGTATATACATTTGGCAAACTAATAGGTTGATGGCCTACTCAAGGTCTATTCACTAGCGTGCTGGTGTGCATACAAGGGCTTATGAGTAATACGGTCTCTCAAAGGGATCATACAAGTTCATTTACTGAACCGGAAGACATGATCTCACTCATAAGATATTGGAAAGAATCAAATTCCATGCACGATCGTCTCACTTTGGAAGCTTGACCGACTTTGTAGGTTTGATATATGCTTTTGGAAAGTATATGATCAACACCTAGGTATGATATATGCTTTTGGAAAGTAGATGATCGATACCAACTCCCAATAGTCAAATGAGAAACTTAACGATAAAACCCTGAAGGAGTCAGTCGAAATAGACCTATAACTTCGGTTTATTCTGGGTCTTCCAGTATGCATGATGTATAAGTATTAGGAATACCTCAGGTGATGTGATCATAAACGATTGTATAACCATGATGCTTCCTATCTTAGGGAATGATGAAACGGGTCTAGATTTTAGTGCCTTCTCTCAGTAGAGAAGTGATCTGATCTTTGTCCAAATGTTGAACATTAATCTGAATTTGATTCAAATGCAATGAGAAGATTAGATTTTTGATCTTGATTTAATCAAGAATCTATGAGTGGTCTGCAAGATCTGGATTTGAGATGTAATCTCAATATCCAAGTCACTATACGTGGAACAATACAATCGCCATGTCCTTATCTACAAGTATCCATGGAGAAAGCGCATTATCCTTGAATGAGTTCAAGGATAATTTCATTGTTGATATATTATCCGAGCATTGAGAAAATTGATAATTAAATGTGATTTAATTATCATAAATAATATGAATTTGATTCATATTATAAGGAGAGTTATCTTAGATAATTAAATGTTATTTAATTATCAAAGATGTGAATAATGTGGATGTGAATCATATTATTTGGGCACATGAGAATAGATATACAAGAAGATTAAATGTGATTTAATTATCATGGATATGAATAATGTGGATAACACTATCCAAATTATTCACATATATTATAAATGTGATTTATAATGTATTAGAGAGAGCATATTATGATTTATATTTGTTGATTAATTATTGATGTGATTTGGATTCACATTGAAAAATTAATTGAAAATATAAATCACATTTTATTTTGGGTTTGAATGTGATTTACAATTTTTCGATGATAATATTGCAATATTTATCAAATAATTATGAATTATTTTTCTAGAATAATTTACAATGAGTGTTGTTGCAAATATTGGAGATTTTCATGAGATAATGTAATCTCATGAGATTATGGTGGATCCCTGATTCTCACTTTTTGTTCTTTTATTTTAGCTCTTTTTCTTGGCAAAATATCTGCAAATATTTGTAAATGCAATAACTTACCAAATTGCATGCATGTGTTAATGTCGCAATTTAACATGAATTTTTAACAAAAATAAAAGAATAAAGGAAAAGAAAAAGACTGATGTATTTAGAAAAAATACAAAGTGACCCGAACCCCAAGAGAAGGTCAAGCCTTGACCTGATCGCAAAATAAAATTAATTCATTATTGTATATATTACCTATATTTGTATATAGCTATTTTTAACAAAATAAACTTAATTCATATTCCTATTATATTATATATATTACCTATATTTGTATATACCCATTTTAATAAAATAAAATTAATTCACTATTTTATAAACTTGTATATATTCCTAAAAATAAATATAAAAATAAAATAAAAATCATGAAAATTAAATAAAATAAAATCCTCCATGCATTGTATAAAATACACTTGTATATATATCATATCCTATATTTATTATATACCCTTATGAACTTGTAAAAATAAAACAAAATTTATTTTACAGTCCTAAAATTATGATGGAAATAAATAAAATATAAAATAAGGGTATTTGTGTAAAAATAAAATAATAAAAATACAGGTACATAATACATAGCTATATTATACTTGTACATAACACTATATAGTGTATATGCATTAATGTTTTTCATAAAAATAATTAAAAATCACATAAAAATACTTTGAAAAATAATAAACATTTTTTATTCTATATATTTTTTAATTTCATTTGCTATTTTTTATTGAATTTTCAATTATTTCGTATAGTCGAATTTTCTGATTGCTCCAGGAGGGTTTGTTGACTCCAGTCAACGCTCCCCTCCTAACTAGGGTCGGGTCGAAGCCTCTTCGCCGGAGCTTCTTCAACAATTTTTCTCACCTGATTCCAAGCTCCTCTTCCTCGAGATCTGGACCCGAGATTCCTCGTATATCCACGATTCTCACGAGTCCCTTGGATGATCCAAATCTTCTTAGGATTGCGTACTCCATATGAATCTTTCTAGACCCCTGAGCTGCCTATAAAAACTTTTCTTTCATCTCCAAGCATCGCAGCTCATCCCTCATGGTCCATTCTTTCCCTAGACACATTCAGTGAAGTGACAGCCACCCAAGGCACTTCTTAGGATCATTAAGGAGTTGCTTGGAGGCTTGTATCTCGACGTGGGCGAAGTCCTCCACCGCGTGCAACCTCTCTCGTCTGCTGCTGATGAATACTCATTCATCACTCTTTATTCTTATATTTTAGCTACAAAAACCTTTGCAAATGCATGTATATAGTTGTAAATACAAATAATTACCAAAAGCATGCATTGTGTAAAAACCTATAATTAGCATGTTTTTGTGCAAAAATAAAAGAATAAAGATTAAAAAGAAAAAGAGGGAAATATTTAGAATAAATATTGAGCAACCTAACCCAAGGGAGGGCTCAACATGGGCCTGACCGCATAAAAGCCAAAGTAGAGGGAGATAGGGGCTCATGTGTGTAAATATTTAGGTAATTAAATAAAAGTATTTTCCTCACAAAAATAGCTTAAAATTGGCTTGTAAATATTTGTACATATTTATAGATATAAAAACAAGATAAAAATATAAAAATTAAAAAGAAACTAAAAACATCACTCATCATGTACATAGACCATCCACCTTTATTTAGCTTTGTAAATAAATAAAATTAATTTCCAAAATTTTTGTAAATATTCTATACTTTATAATGTGAATAAATAAAATAAAAACTATTAAAACAAAAACGAAATAAAAATAACAAAATTAAAAACACAAAAATATATTGTAAATATACCATGTATACAATTATACATATGTATTTATTTCACTTATGTATATAAATAATAAAAAATTAAATAAAAATGTCTTTTTATTCCTCATTTTATAATATAAATAAATAAAATATAAAATAGGAATAAAATTGTACAAAAAAAAGAAATTAAAAAATCAAAAATCAAAAACCTACATAGTGTACATATACCTATATATAGCTATATAATGTATATACCTTATTTTTATTTCGAAAAATTAATTAAAAATCACTAAAAAATAGAAAAAAATAAAATAAAAATATTTCATGTTTTAAGTTTTTATTAATTCGATCTTTTTCTACCCTAAAATAAACAAACAAATAAATAAAGCTTGGCGGCTTCTGATTGGTCCACGGGGGTTTTTGACCCCGGTCAACTTCCCCCGCGGACCCTCTTCATCTTTGAACATCCAGGACCCTCGTCCGGGGTGGGTTTGATGGATCCGAGCTCCGCGCTACTCACCCGACCATCATCTTTCCGGATCTCCGAGCATATATATTGTCGTCACCGACGACCTAATCTTTCATCTTTGGACCCCTTGCTTGCCGCCAAGGAGCTCCTCCAGAGTGCCTGAGTGACAGCTGAGCCTTCTGGAGTGGAAGCGAGGCACGAGCACCTAGGGAGCCACTGATCCGGTGGTTAGCTCCGCCGTGCGCCGCCGCGAGCGCGCCGAGCCTCGGGGAGTCGACGGCCCCTTGCAGGCAACGACCGGAAGCTTGCTGAGCTTCATCCCAGTCGAATGCACCCGCCAGGTAACCTTCTTACCCCGTAGATTAGCTTAGGTTTAGATTTTTTTCCGATTCCAGTAGGTTAGCTCCGCCACCTTCGCCTATCGACTCCGGCCACCCATTCATCCCTCCGACACCACCACCACGTCCACCAGACATCTCTCCACCTTCTCCGACCCTTCACCCCCCTGGCTCGCCCCGGAGCAGGGTATCGGCTCTCACCCTCCGCCGCTCGCCGGAGAGCCTCCATATCGCCTCATCTTTCACCTTCCGCCCGCTCTAACGGGTCGAGGCAGTTTGCCCTCGACCCAGTTCTCTTCTTGTGCAGGTATCGAGCCTAGTCGACCTCATCTGGAGGTCGAGACTTCAGAGCACAGGAGCTCCCGTTCGTCCACGTCGCCGGAGCTCTCTGGAGCTCCTCGCTTTCATCGGAGCAGAGCATCAGGTGCGGAGCTTCACGGCAAAGCTTCCCCGCACCTCAGGAGCATCAGGCGAGGTCCACCGTGCATGCAGAGGGCCGGCGAAGCTCGCCGGCCGCCCGTTCTTCCAGCAGCCTCGTCGACCGTCAGATCTTCCTCAGCGCCCCAGTTGTCATCTGATCCATCCATCCTAGGCGTGGTGTCACCGTCCGATCATTCCGAGGATAGATCTGGACCATCCGCTCGGAGGAAGAGGCACCAGCAAGCCTCCACCGTCAGATCGCCACGTGCCCTCTTCTCCTCTGTCGATCCACCAAGGGCTTAAACTCCAGAGCAACGGCACCGTCCGATCTCCACGTGGAGCGCCCTCAGACGTTCGATCAGGCCAGGGGTTTCAAGGTTAAGGCGCCTTCGTTCTCGTTCGTTGGATCTGCCACGCATCACACATCCGGCCATCGACATTAGTAAAAGGGGTAAATAACTCTTAGGCCCCTTTAGTTTCTGTCTTTACTATTTAGTACTGTAAATACCTAGTTCAGTTCTTTTACTTTTGTAAACTTTGCATTGAGGACCTTATCTTTTATGTGAATTGCATTTATACCCTTGCCAGTGGTGAACACGTGCATCGACACGTGGTATTTTGGTACATTTGCATTTTTGGCCCTGTGTTTTTGGCTTGTTAAGTTTTGCATTTATAGAAATAGGAATTGCAATTAGGTCCCCCCAGGCCTGAGTCACGTGTATTGTGCGTGGCCCGGGGGGTAATTTGCATTCCTACCCTTATACTTTCCAAGCTTGTTACTCCAGGGACCCAGAACTTTGTTATAATTGCAGATAGGTCCCTGTGCACTGTTGCTTCTTTTTATTTTTGAATAAAATAGCAAATATACTCCAAATCCAACGAAAATTGGACATATGGCTCCTGCCATAGTGTAAAATTTTCGAGGATTTTTGGAGACATTTTTGAGTTGATTTGATATTTTTAAAAATTCAAAAACATCTAATTTTGCTACTGTCTAACTTTAAAAATCACAAAAAAATATTAAATAGTATCTAAAAATTACAAAAAAATTGTCTACTGCTTGTTTTGTTGTGTTTGATTTTCTAGCCAATTTTGGCTATTTTTCATTACTAAAAATCACTAAAACTGAAAAACACTTAAAATCTTATAAAAATTCTAATAAATAAACCAAAAACCCAAAAATAATAATCTAGGTGCCTAATTTTTCCTTATTTTATTCTCTATATAGAAAAAAATACCTCCAGGCTAATTTGGGGCCTCTAGATATTTTATCTAGGTCCTTTTAGCTCGGCTGGACAGTACCTCTCATTCCAGTCCTTGTTTGATTTTTAGAGAATTAAATAAACATTAGAAAAATCCCAAAAATTCACCAAAAACACTAAAAATTATAAAACACATAAAAATATTTTTGTCAGAATTTTTAGTTGATTTTTAGTGCATTTAATAAATTGTTGAAGTGTGTAGTATCTATGCTTGTATTATTTTCTTAACATATTAAAAATCCAAAAAAATATAAAAACCCTTAAAAACCACCAAAAATATCTTCTCTTCTCTGATTGACTACTTCGTAGGCCGTTAGGCCAATCTGTGCTCCTTGTGTTCGACCCTGGTCGCTATACCAGGTTAAATTAATAGCAGGATCGCTATTTTGTGTTTGATTGATTTTCATCTATCTGGTGGTCTATATTTTTCTTGATTGACCGCATCTGGTGACTTGGGTCGCAACGACCATTTTAGATACCTCTACCTGAGTCGCCTTGGTTTTGTGGGTCATCAGCTGCAACAGATCGAGGGCATCAACCCGACAACCACCTTCACCTGAAGTTGAGGAATGTGTTCCAACCTTCAAGTATGTAATTAAGCCTTAACAATTCACCATTCATTTGAATCTTCCTATCTTGCTCCGCCGCTCGCTTTTGAGCTCCGACCATTTAGCTGGAGTACCCCCACCCAACCTCATATGCACAGATCAACTTCTCGACGCACGCCTCATCTTCCTTCGTAGTCTGATCATCCTAACGCTCATCTGTCCGAGTGAGATTAGGCTCAGGTTTTCCTACTCCATCCTCATCGGAACCCCAAAGCTCCGCTCCCCCTCGCTTCCCCAGTTTTATGCCCAATAAACATCGTCGGACCTTCATCTTTGAGTAGTGTTCCCTTTGTAGGTACTGGTTTGCGCAGAGTCCCATTTGGCCCATCGACGGCTCTGGCAGAGCTGCTCTAGGTCCCCCGTCACTGCCACATTCATCCGACCGTCAGCATCTTCATCGGACCCCTCCACCGGATGCGAGAACCTCTCACGACACTACCGGACCTTCCAGATCTTCCATCGGACCGGTGGATCATCACCCCTGCTCGATCGAAGTTCACCCAGGAGGAGTTCTTGCAGACCTTCTGCCCACCGTTGGATCAACCCTCACCTGCCAGATTCCATCTCAGCCACCAATAGCAGCAGCCTTTCCGATCATTGGATCTGATCTGCTGGCACATCTGATACGCACGTAGCCGACATTCCCTGTCCGAAAATCTGCGCCACTCGGGGGATCAGGGCCGTAAACCAGAGCCCCCTCCGAGCTTGCACCACGTGTCTTGCAAAGGGTATATTTCTCTTTTACCCTCGCACTTTTATGCTTTGTTATTTAGTTTAGTAAATAAAGTTGTAGCACGGTCATTTTACAGTTTAGACCTCTTATTTTTTAACATTTGCACTTTAATCCTCCCTATTTGAGCTCACGTGCATCTACACGTGGTATTAGGGTTATTTGCCTTACATGTCTAAACTTTGTTAGTGTTATGGAATGAATGCTTATTTATAGTATTTACATTTATTCCCCTGTGGGTCTGGATCACGTGTTTTGCTCGTGTATGCTTGGATTATTAGTAGCATTGGCCCTGTACTTTGTGTTTGTTTTAATATTTTCCCTGTAAACTTATTTTAATTGCATGTAGGTCCTTGTGAATTTTTTTGGCTCTAGCTTAATTTAATAAATATCAAATTAATCCCAAAAATTCCCTAAAAATGACGGTTCACTTCTGTTGACATGTAGGATTTGTGGTAATTTTTTGGATTCACATCATTGCATTTATTATTTTTGAAAAAACAAAAACTTATAAAAAGTGTCCTGACCTTTTTTGAAAATACATAAAAATTCTAAAAGCGTCTTCAAAAATTCTACAAAAATTCATTTTGTGTTTTGATATGTTTCAGCTTCAGTAGCATTTTTGTTTGAAAATCACTTATAAAACCCTAAAAAGTGCAAAAGCCCTAAAAACTTCTAAAAATCATATAAAATTCAAGAAAAATAAAAAAATCCCATTTCAGTTCCTGTTTGTAGGTTCTTGTATTTATTTTATCATAAAATTGTTCCCCAGGACTATAGGATAATTCAAGTAATTTTAAATTACAATTTAATCTTGACTGTGCATTATTTGTAGTTTTATTTACACTTTGATTTTTGTAAAATTATAAAATATTTGCAAAATACCAAAAAATTACCAAAAATACTTTAAAATATTAGGAATCTAAAATTAATTTTATTTTAATTTTCTGAGCATTTTTTCTATAAAGAAAAATACAAAAAGATTTGTGTGTGCCTTGTTTTCTTATTTGTTGCTTGATTTAAAAATTACCAAAATGTGAAAAAATTAAAACCACCAAAAAATTGTTTCCCATTTATGAGATTTGACAACTTTGTTGGTTTTCTCGTGCTCCTTGTGTCCGACCGTAGTTTTTATACCAGGTAAAAAAATAAATAGCGAAACCTCTTACATTTTGTGTGCTTGATCGTGTTGATTTGATTAAGTGGTTTTCTTCTTCTTGATTGACCAATTTGATTGATTAGGGACAACAACATTGCTTATTTTGATTTCTGTGTCATCAGATTACATAGAGAATGCACCTTCCTATTAGGAGGGTGGACGGCTAATAACCTAAGAATCCTCATCGATCGTGTGTTCCACACAAGGCGAGAGTACAATCGTCGAGGTGACCAACGAGAACCTTAGATTGATAAAGAATTAAGCCACAATTTGTATAAAGTAATGAATATAAAAAACATGGAGTTAAAATCTATTATAACTCCACGACATGTGTGTATAAGTGAAAGCATGTGTAGAGGTCGAACTCAGGGAGCAAACTAGATGGTGGTGAAATAATGCGCACAAAATTTGTCTTTAATTTATGGTCCATTTTTATTGTTTTGTGGGTTTTAATTTTTTTAATTTTATTTTTGTTTTATATTTTTTGTTTTTAATTTTTTAATTTTATATTTTCTTTTTTGTATTTTCGAACTTTTATATTTTTTCCTTTAATGATATATATAGGCTATATATAGCTATATACACAATATGGAGTAATATATTTATAAATACCACTAAAGATAAATAAAATACAAAATATAGATTGTTTTTGGGTTTTACATTTTTTACAATGTTTTTATATTTTTTCTTGGATTTTTGCTAATTTTGTTGTATTTTCCAATTCAAAAATATCCCAAATCAGAGATTTAATAATTATCTGAAATTGATTTGAATTTTAAAAATAGTAAATAAAGTGCAAAATTATCCAAATCTATTTTCATAGATAGATAATCATATAAAAATTTATTAAGTAGAAAAACATATGTTGGATTTTTTAAGGAATATTTGGATTTTTATGAATGTTTTGGGGTTTTTCAATTTTTAGGCCATTACATTTTAAATTTTTAGTGATTTTTGGTCTGTAGTTAAAATATACTAAAATATATACTATATAATTTTTTTTGGAAATTTTCAAAATGTTTTTATATTTTTGCATTTTCTAATCTAACAAAACAAAAATAGGCTCCTTTTGATTTTTCATAAATAGTTAAAATTCCCAAAAATGCAAAGTAATTACATGGCATGTATGTACAAGGCAAGAGGCATCTAACCCTATTTTACACGATTTTAGGAGCTAGGGTGCTATTTTTAATAAATCAAATCCAAGCATCAAAAATACATAAGCTGACAGGGGCATATTTGCAATAAAATAAATATCAAGGTTTCATCTACAAATGTGACAAAATTATACATTGTTTATTTAATTTTAATAGATTATTTTACAATTACAAAAGTTACCATGGCATACATGAAATTCACCAGCTTACATGGGATGACACGTGATATGAACTAGACTGGACCCAAATGCAATTAAAAAAGTACAGGGGCCTATTTTGAAAAATGTTTATTTTATTTTAAACATTACTTTTTATTTACAAGACTTAATAATAACTACTAAAAGTCCGGGGAGATACGACAATTTACCCCATTTTTGCGCAATCAGACGACTGAGGCCATCTCTCTTAACCACGTATCGCGATGTCATTGCACGATATCGCTTCATCAATCAACGACGGAGATCAGGCCTTGGGCGCGATCCAACGGATGCAATTCTATGTGATCGGATGCACCAGATCAAAACTGGGTCAAAGAAAGATCCAACTGTCCCTACTCTTCTTGAAAAACAGGGAAGAACAAGAAGTGGTGGCTCCTTCAATTGTTGCCCACGTCCAACTCCAATGGTCTTTGGCCCTCTTCCACAGCTCGAAGTGTTCCTCAAAGGTCCTCAGAGCGGATGGAAGTCTTGGAAATGGTTGAGACCCCAAGGTGGAGCTTCAGTTGCTCAACGAAGTTCACTCCCCCAAGTACCTTCGACTAGTCAAGAAATCATCCTCTAAGGGGTCCTTAGCCTCCCAGATCTGCAATAAACAAGCCACAAGAAAAAAGTGTCTAGTGGGCCTTATTTGGTGAAGTCGAGGTGTAGGGTGCGTCGGATGGACATCTTTGGTGAGGGTGGAAGAATTGGAGATGCTGATCACCAGATCAGGGCAGATCTGGCTGGATGGCATGGCATAAGGCGAAGGGAATTGGCTGGGGAAGGATATGAGGATGGAAAGCGAGGTGGAAAACAAGCATACAATGGAGAAACAGAGGCCGGTGCTCTAGAGCTCCGGCGAGGGTAACCAACTAATCTAACCTATATTACTCACTTAAACACAAAATAAATTGCGTGAATTAAAACCTAGGATTAATTCTAAGCTAGGAAAATTTAAATGCCGAACTCGTACCTTCCTTGGAAGAAAGGGAGCAGAGGTGGCCGGAGCTCAACAAGGGTGCAAGTCCAATGTCCTTCAACCACCGTGAAAGCTCAGGGGATGACCAGCTGTCACCTGGATACACACTAGACCGAGGTCCATGGGCTATAGGATTGAGGAAATGAACAAATTTGAAAATGGAGGAGGAGTTTATTTATTTACAAGTGACACATCCTTATCGATTGGCTAATGGGAAGATAATGGAGCTATGTACAATGGATTGAAGGTGATGGCATGGATCATGATGAATCCAGGAGAAAATCTTGTGAAGAGATCGATCGTGATTGAGCGAAGGATCAAGCGGGAAAAAGTGATGAAAACATTAGATTTGATAGTTCTGACAGGAGCAACTCCTGGAGGGGGAAGTAGACTGACGGTCAACAGACAACGCGTTATCATTGGTCCACGCCATGGATGATTCTAAATTAATTAATTAAAATTAGTAAATGTTTTATTATTTTTTGATTTAAAATAAAATTATTATTATTTTATATAGTATTTTATTATGTTTTTATTTATTTTTTGGTGTTATTTATTATAAGTTAATTGTCTAAGGGTATAATTATAGGTATATTCATTTATGTTTTAGCTTATTTTATTTTTATTTTGTATATTTTATTTTATTATTTTATTTTCTTATTTTATATATTTATAACTTATTTTTAAATGCATAAATATATTTTTATTATATTTTTATGATATATTTTGTATATTTAAATAAATAGGTTTATGTAATATGTAGGTATTCCATCTATGTACTATTATACATTATTTTATTTTAATATTTTATTCAGTGTTTTATCCAAAATTTAATATGTACATAAGTTATGAATACTATTTACAATGTTATAAAAATATAAAATTATAAAAATAATAAAGAATAAATAAAATTAATATTTTAATCAGATATAATGTACAATGAGGGTCCAAAACTTAACTTTCATATCTTAACTCCAAAAATTATGAAACCACTCCATTAAATAGCTTGTTAAAAGTTATAAATAATTAGAGATGATTTTGATACACTTTGAGTTTTTTATTTGGAAGATATGGTCCCATGAAGTTGGGATTTTGGCTTTTTTTTGTGTATAAAAAAACACTGTGTATTATTTTTCTACAAACTCAATTTTGTATTTTTATTTATACTATTATCTATAATTTTCATGTACAAAGTTTCTTTATTTGAGGTCTAAAAAATAAAGAATAAAATATGTGTCAAAAAATGAATTATTGAATGAATGAAATAATCGGGTTTCTATTGTATTTTGTCCCTCATTTCCCCCTACTTAATTCCTTGTCATGCAAATCAATTCTTGACTTGATCTCAGGGTTCAGAGTCATAAAATATCTTTGATATTTTATTCTTTTTCTTTTCTTCCCTTTATTCTATAATTTTGGCATTAAAAATAATATTATTTACACAATAACTGCAATAATTGATGAATGCTATTTTGTACAAACTAGTGATATTTACATGCATTAGCTAGGGTTTTTAAGGTAAAAATAATAGAATAAAGGTGATGAAATGGATATTTCATCACCTCCCTATACTTGCCTTTTCTAGTCCCTAGAAAACACTAATGCAATAAGTACAAAAATAAAAACGTAGAAAAGAAAAAGAAAGAAGAAATGGAATTGATTTTGATTATCAAACATGTCTTTACAAAATCAAAGTTTAGAGCTCATGTTAGACCTTGATGTGAGAATGTGTCGAATCTGGTTGGGAACTAAATTTAAAGCACAATATCCTTCAAGAGTCACAAAACTCGGTTCAAAACACCTCAATAATCATATCAAAACTAGCCTACATCATACGCAAACCCTTATGACTACGAAGCTGACTTGTTCATTGTACGTGATAATGGCTCTCCCCAACTGGAATGATAAAAGGACCGACTTCTCCAAAATGACAACCCAATGATTCCCCAATCCAACAACTCTTTCCTCAAGGAATGAGGTATTCCCTTCTAAGTTCAAATGCCATCCGACTCTAGAGGAGGGGGTGAAGAGAATAATGGACGGTAGCCAGAGTAGCTACCTATCCTGGGATGCGTGACCAGTGTAGTCAAGTCATCTAGATGCAAGCTCACATGGTATAATTTTGATGCTCAAGCTTTCTTATTGACTATACAACATATATACATACTCCGATAGGCGTTTTATTTTCAACCAGGCATGTCCACTTTTTTGGAGTTCTTTTCGAAATATTATATGAAACAACATTTACATGAGGATTTTTTCCTCTCGATCCAGAAGACTATCTCTCTTTTGAAGCATTATTGCAACCCACACTCTCCTATCTTTAGACCTCATGGCAACTGGATGGGTTGGGGTGCACTTCCCTCCCTAGATGAGGATGAATGTTTCCACTCGTGTGTGTCTCAAACTGAAAAATGCAATCCCCTCACCACTTCAACTGAGTTGAGCCAAGTGAGAGGTGCAAGTGTCCAAGTTAGGCCACGACCGACAAGAGTCATGTGTGCATCTCGAAAAGTTCTAGTTAGTCAGTTGAGGTGACTTGAACCCAGCCCCGAGTCTCAAAGAATTAAGTCCCAATGGACCTGAAGTACCTTAAACCTAGTTCCCATAGGGTTCCAGTGAAGTTAGGTGCAGTAAGCTCCAACCAAAATCCAATCTTTGACTTTATTTGAACTAGTTTAATCATCAATTTCAATTCGAAAAGAATGTGAATGTTATACAAATGTTACGTACAACGCGTTCAAAATGATGCAATTTTCAAAAAGGTTTTGAAAATAAAAATAATTTTGGCACAAAAATATAAAATATACATAACTATTTACTCGAGCATGCCTCTTTTTACTTATTTACAAGAATTAAAAAGTTTAAATAATTTACAGGTTAAAAAGTGGTTATTATTATAGGTATATACGCATACCTATTAAAGAATTTCTTTATTAATTCCTATTTGCATATATTTTATTATAATTATATATATATATATTCAATGATGCATATATTCCTCAAACTTATTTGAATACAATTTTTAAACTATATCACAAATTAATTTTGCAAATATTTACAAACAATTGAAAGCCACTCTGCAAAGATTCTTCAAATAGTATCTATAGATTTTTTTTGAAATATTTTTGCAACCATTTTGAAAAGTATTTGCAAATAGGTTTAAAATATTTTATTTCACACAAGGAACAAAACTTTTGCAAATCAAAATATTTTTACGAAGATTGAAAGACATTTTACAAAATTTTTTTCTAAATGGGTCAAACTATTTTTCAAATCATTTTGTAAAAATATTTATAACCTGATTTATTAATCAGTATATACAAAAAGAATTTGAGGAATAAAAATACATTTTGTTCTTGATTTAATGAATTATATATGTATCTGGTTTTAGCCATATTTATTATTAGTTATAGGAAAGTAAAAGTTATTGCTAAAGCATATATAGAGTATATACGACCCCACATACTTAGCTTGAGTTGTGTCCTCATAGATCGAAAAGAAAAAGAGAAGACATAACTCGCACGACGAAATAACGAAGAAATAAATGAATGAGAAGTTGACTGTCTCCCGCTATAGTTAGGATCAAATAATCATTTTAGACTTCAAACCCTAACTAAATACATGTAATATCATTAATTTATACAAAATAATATTCTTTATTTATTATATTTATTGTATATAAAATATAATATTTAATGTCAAAATTATAGAATGAAGGAAACAAAAGAAAAAGAATGAAACTCCAAAGGATTTGAATGACCTTAAACCTTGAGACCAAGTCAAGAATTAATTTGGTCGACAAGGAATAAAGTAAGGGGAGATAAGGGCCAAAAATAGTAAATATCCTGTTTTTTATTCTTCTATGAATCTATTTTGAGACCCATTTTATTCTTTATTATTTATACATTACATGAATGTTGTAGATAACATCAAATTGAAAAATACCAAATTGAGTTCACACAAAAATAATATATAATGTACATATTATATCAGAATAAAATTCCAAAACTCGAGCTTCACATACCCATATCTTCTCCATATGAACACTCAAAAAGCACCAAATCACCTTTATAACTTTTAATCAGCTTAATGAAGGTAGTTTCACTTAATCTGGAGTTAAGATGCAAAAGTTATGTTTTAGACTCCTATTTTATAATTTACCTGAATAAAATATTCATTTTATTTATTCTTCATATTTTTTAAGTATTTTATATTTTTATAATTTTGTAAATATTTTTATAGTATATGTACATATTTAGAATACAATAAAAATATAAAATAAAATAAAATGGTATATAAAAATACATAGATGAATTACCTATACATATATCTCTATAAGAAATATACATATTTATTTAAGTGTACATGTTATATCAAAAAAAGAAAAATATATTTATGTGTATTTAAATAAGTTAAATATATATAAATTATGTATATAAATAATAAAAATTTAAAATAGAAAATAAAAAATATACAAAACATATGTCAATATAACTATAAATAGACTTGTAAAAAGTAACTTATAATAAATTAATCCATGAAAATAAATAAAAATGTGATTAAAGTACTATAAAATTAATTAATAATTTTATTTGTAACTTAAATTTAATTAATTCATTTAATAATTAATAACTATTTTACAAATAATTTATAGTTCTCTTTTCTCTAGTTGGTCCACATGGACCAACCAGAGCCTCTCAACAGTTGTCCTACGATCAACTATCCTTCTTCTCTTCTGAACCGTGTTAGAGTAGATGTTCCCCTCCTTTTCGAATTTTTACACCATGATATACTCCCCAATGGTCCTCGACTCCTTCATGAAAAGTCTTCTCAACACATCCCTCCATCCCGCAGACCCTTCCTCGTACACTTCTTGGTCTGCATAAAAACTCTTGTTGAAGAACCCCATTCATCATTGTATCTAATTTGTCCCCTCCTCCATTTTTCTTTTCTAAAGCTATTTTTCTCCATTTTCTCCACACTTTTTAATATCCATGGCTTGAGCTTCATGACAAGGAGTTTGCCTAGCATTTGGTAGGATAGAGGAAGCATGATAGTAGGTCGATTCTGCATCTCTGCTCCTCATCAGGGTGAGGTACTCATCTCGCAGCATTGCTGCTTGAGGTTTAATTTTCCTTTGCATTTAGTTAGATTTTAGTTTCTATTTTTATTTCCTTCAATTAGTTTTAGGTTTAATCAATTGCTCTAGTGTAACTTCTTTGTAGTTTGTCAGAGTTCTACTCCGGTGAACATTTCCACTGTGCCTCTACAGTCTTTCAAACCTCCGAAACACCCCCTTACACTCCCCTAACGCTTATTCACTTCTAGATCACCTTCACTCACCTTGATCCTTTCCAGATCGAGCAATCGAGGACCTCCTCCATCGCTCGCTTGAGACCTCACCACCCTACATCATTTCACCGCCATTCCTCCTGCTAATGGGTCGAGGCAGTTTGCCCTCGACCCAGTTATCTTTTTTATGCAGGTACTAAAGGTTATACATCTCATACGAAGCGATTTTGATGAAACCAAAGGTATCTGGAGCATCATTCCTTCCCTAACATCTGTGGACTGCCCTCGTAGTGCTCAAAGCTTTTTGAGCCCTCCAGCCGCTGAAGGAAGCCCCTAGGAACATTTTAAGGGTAGAGGACCGGGGACCGAGCTCTAGCCGATCAAATCTCGGAGGAATAATTATTCTTCCCTGTTCTTATAAGATATCTTCCAATCGTCCGATCAACCTCCTTTTCCCATATGTGCATCCATTGTTGGATCCTTCTTCTGCCACCAAATCCTAACCCTAATGCACCTAGGAGCCTCCTGATGACAACATGAAACCCTAGGAGGGATCAACGAGCCCTTTAGCGTCGAATCTAATTTATCCTAGGTACCGCCACCGCTCCGCCTTGAGCTCTTGCACCACACCATGTAGCCCTCTTTTTCTTTGTCTTTTTGTTCCTAACCTTAACATTAGCATTGTCCAGCATTTTATTTCTATTAATTCTGTCAATATTAGCTTAAAATACAACTCTCTCGTTTAATGGAGCTTCAGCTCCACTACTGATTTCCAAATACTCTATCCATTCTCCACCACTTTGACCATCTCATATATTTCCCCTTCATCTTCTCTACACCCTACGCCTACTCATTCACCCAGATCTCGCATAGATTTGGAGTTCGTGCCTCCTCCGCCGCTTGCTAGAGACACCTCGTGTCACATCATCTCCTCTCATTCCTCTTACCTGAAGCTTCATGGAGCTTAAGAATTTTTTGTATGTCTAACCCTGTAGGAAACGGAAGGAAAAGACCTCTCCCTAGGGCTTAATCGAAGCAATAGACCACCTTCCAGGTCTCGAGCCTCTTCAGAGCTTTTCGAGGGTCTTGAATCATTTTGAAGCCCTCTTGAGCTATGGATCAACCCCAGTAACATTCTCCACACATCAGCATTAAAGGAGACCTCAGTGGTGAGGAGATTCGATGGGTCGAAGCTCGCCCGAGCTTGGTTCTAAGATGTTCATCCAGAGCCTCGCCATCGTCAGATCTAGAGCACTCCCCAGTTGCGGCAAGAGCTATCCGATTGAGTGCCCCCGACACCATTTATCTTCGTTGGAAGATCTAATCTAAGCAGTCCATCATCGAAGGGGTATTCGTCATTGGATGCATGCCACGTGGTTAAGTAAAGCACCACCCACTGTCCACTACCGCGCGAGAGGGGTATTTTGCATCCGGCTCCATCTGTTTTTTGTTATAGTTTTCACTTTATTAATTAGTCCATAAACTTTTAGGTGCGGTTAAAAAATGTTTGTTATATTTGCATTGTAACCCCTCAGTTTCTATTATATTGCACTTTAATCCCTCTCCATGTCACCTTACGTTCCTGTGCACATAAGGTGAGTGCATTTTGTAGAGGGACCCTTGGATTTTTATTATTACTTTTTAGTCCAACAATTTATAGGTTGCATGTTATAGTTTTAGACATTTTACATACAAACCCTGATATTTTGTATTAATTGCAAAAATACCCCTCTAAGTATATGTTATTGGATATTTTTGGAGAAATTACTTCTTTGGCCCATGGATTTGTATGTTTGTGTGCTAAATCACACCTAGAATTTATTTATCTGTCCAAAATGCCCATGTCAGGTTAATTTTTCTTTTTATTGATTTTATTTCTTAAAACTATCTCTAGGACTGTCAAAATTTGTAGAAAATCACAAAAAATCCTAATATCTATTTCTATATCATATATGTTGGAATTGGTATTTAGGGTTTATTTTTATTTAAATTAAAAACAAAGCGACGATGTACTATCTATCTCTTAAAATTCTAAAAAAATATTAACATGTTTTGAACATTTCTAAAAATATTAGTATTGTTTATTTTAGTGTCCTTTAATTCTTCCCAATTTTGTTTGAAAATTTTTACTAAAAACTAGTAAAAAAATTAAAAATATCCTAAATCCTTATAAAAATCATAAAAAATAATTTAAAAATCCAAAAATATTACCTTTTGTCTCTGAAACTTCTCTTTATTATATATTATTAACTAAAAATATTTTTGGAAAATTTTGATTGTATTTAGTATTTGTAATTTCAAAACAACTTGACCTATTTATTGAAATAATGATTTTGTCGATGGTCGTATGTCTCACAAGGTGAGACCGTAGTCTATGTGTTCACCGCTCAAGAAAAATGCTAAATTCAACAATTAACCCACAAAAATAAATAAAGAAAGAAAAAGTAATGCAGAGTTAAAATTTATTATAACTCTACATAAAGGATGTGTATAGGTGCATGTATGTAGAGGTCGAACACATGGAATAAGTAAGATAGATCGGGCAAAAATTGCACAAAAGTGATTGTGAAGTATGTGTCTATATATTCCTTTTTGTGGGTTTTAATTTTTTTAATTTTATTTCATTTTGATTTTATATTTTTATATTTTTATTTCTATGTTTCTATTTTTTGTTTTTCTTTTAATGTTATATATATATATTCTTATAAAAAGATATAAAGATATATATAGGATATATATACAATATAGTCTATAATAGATCGAAATATTAATAAAAATAATCAAAACAATAAAATAAGATATTTTTGAACTTTAGATAATTTTTTATTGCTTTTTTTGATTTTTTAAGAATTTTTGCTAATTTTTATATCTTTTTAAAGTCACAAATACCCTAAATTGGGTTAAATTAATTACTAAATTAAAATGGAGATTAAAAATAACAAATAGTATCAAAAATTCTACAAATTAACTTTAATATAAAGATAATAATATAAAGAAAATTCAGAGATATAAATATATTTTTGGGATTTTTAAGGATTTTTTATATTTTTCTAAGTGTTTTTAAAGTTTTTCTATTTTTGAGTTTTTTTGTAATTTTTCGTGATTTTTGGTCTGAATGTTAAAACCACATAAATACACAAAATATATCTTTTGGGGGATTTTTGAAAACATTTTTATAGTTTTTATGTATTTTCTGTTGCAAATAGGGACAAAAGGCTCTTTTTTTATTTGTAATACATAATAAAAAGCTTCAAATTACAAAATAAAAATATAATGTGAAACTAAATGCAATAAATAAGATACACCTATTTTTTGGAGATTTTTGGAATTAATTTGATATTTAAAATTAATATAAAAAACAAAGAGAAAATGCAATACTTGTAGGGGTATTAATGTAAATATGATAAAGTCCGTGGGCCTGACTACAAATTTCACAAAAATATAAACTCAACTAAAAAGTTTTAGGACCTAATAGAAATACCCAAAAATATGAGGTTCCCCTCGTAAAATGCCCGTACCTCACGTGCACAAGCATGTAACGTGACATGACCAGGGACCTAGATGCAAATATGAAAAAGTTTGGGGATCTACTTGTAAATATTACAAAATAATATGAGCTGCAAATGAAAGTTTAAGCATGCAATATTATATACAAAAAGTGTTTGGGCTAATGTTGTAAAATACCCAAACAAAGGCGCGACGCGACGGTTGAGATCTAGCCTCTTGAAAATGTGTCGCCCTTACGCGTGCCAATACCCCTTCGGAACAAGCAGACAAGATTAGATCCCGATTGAAGATCTGACAGTGAGCGCCTGCAGGGAACCAACGACGATTGGATGGCCGGGAAGAACTGGCGAAGATCGACGACTGAAAAGGGTGATGGAAGAACAGGGAAGAAGGTTCGCCACAGTAAACTTCCTCCTGTAGTGGCATCCTCCTCTGGTGGTCCTTTAAGCCCCAAAGTGGCCACGAAGCTTCTGAGGTGGTCCTCTATGTACCGGCAGCAATAAAATGGAGTGAGAGGAAGCATAGCTCTTCAACGGCTTGAGGAAGGTTGCAACACTCCAGGTGCCTCTGGTAAATCCAAAATCTCTCCATCTACGTGTGATGTCTTGTGTTCATACAAAAAAGGGTTATGAGGGTCGAGGGCAAATTGCCTCGACCCTCCAGCATGCGAGGGGGAGCGGATGGAGGCGTGGGCGGAGGTGCTCCAGCGGCTGAAGGTGTTGGAGCACCTAAACCAGATCCATAGTGAATCTGGTGAGCTGGAGGTGCGTGGAATGCTAAAGAAATGAAGGCGAAGAAGAATGAAGTAATTTGGCGGTCGGGAATGGATGGAGCAGATGGTGGGTAATTTGCTAGAGTGAAGCTCCAACGAACTTCGAATGGGGGCGGGTTAAGCTAACTAATCGATTAATGCATAAAATAGACTCAATAATTAATTCTAAGGGCTAAACTAAGCTAGGGAATGTACCAAAACAAGTGGAATCGACCTTGATGTCCAGGACAACCAAAGATGGAACCTTGATAGTGGACTTCGTAGGAGATGGGTTGGAGATGACCTAGAGCCTGCCTGAGCACACCTCCAAAAGCTGGAGAGGGCCCTGTCACCGCCCTCTATCCAGAGCTCGAAGAAGGGTCAAAGCAAGGCCAGAAGGAGGTTCAAATCAAGAAGGGAAGGTGCATGGAAGACTTTGTACATGTGACGAATGGGTGGAGAGATCGAGGTATATCAAGCATAACAGTGATCCACAACCCAAGAAAATGTTTGGGTGTGAATCACCAATGCACGAGGAGGAAAAGGCATTAAGGGAGCTATGTGCAATGACGAAATAATCAATGTGTAGAAAATCGAGAAAGATGGCCCAAATGCAGGTCTGACAGATAGGGGGACTCGGTCAGAGAGTTGACCGAGGTCAACTGGAAGAGGAAGCTGATTGGTCCACGTGAACCAACCAGAAAAAACTCTACCAAAAAAATTTATAAAGTCGATAAAAATTAATAAAAGATTTTATAGATACGTGGACCAATAAGAAAAAACTCTACCAAAAATATTTATAAGGTCGATAAAAATTAATAAAAGATTTTATTGTTAATAAGTTATAAGATAAAAATGTTTAATAAAAAATGTTTATTATTTTATAAAGTATTTTATTATTATTTTTATTTAATTTCAGAGCTTTGTAATTATAATTTACTTTAGAGGGGCTATAAATAGGTATATTCATCTATGTATTTAGGTATTTTATTTTTATTTTGTATTTATGATTTGATTAAGTTCATTTATTATTTTATATATTTATAACTTATTGTTAGATACTTAAATATATTTTTATTATATTTTTCTAATATAATAGATAAACTTAATTAAATAGATAGGTAAATCATCTATGTTGTTCTGTATTTTATTTTAATATTTTCTTTAATGTTTTATTCCTGTTTAAATATGTACATATATAATAATTAATATTTACAAAATTATAAAAATAAAAAATTATGAAAATAATGAACAATAAATAAATTAAATAATTTAATCATGTCTATTATACAATAGGGGTCCAAATCCTAACTTTCACACCTTAACTCCAAAAAATATGAAACCAAGTTTATTAAATAGCTTATTAAAAGTTATATACAATTAAGGTGATTTTTATATATTTTGAGTTTTATTTGAGAGACATGGGTCTAGAAAGTCGGGATTTTGGAATCTTATTCTGAGTATAACTTTTTTCTCTATGTAATATTTTTGTGAGAAATAAAATATGTAATTTTCTATATTCTACTATGTTCAACTTTCCTGTTCAAAGTTTTTTTATTTGAGGTAAAAAGTGGAACTAAAAATAGGTCCCAAAATGAATTAAAAAAAGAATAAATAAAAGGTATTTGTAATGTATTCTTGTCCTTATCTCCCCCTACTTTATTCCTTGTCGACCTAGTCATCGAGATGCCTAGGTCTTGGGGTTTAAGGTCATAACTTATTTTCAATATTTTATTCCTTTTCTTTTCTTTTCTTTATTATATATTTTTGGAATTAAAAACTATATTTTGTGCACTATTTACACAATGATCCATGAATACTAAAATGCATGAACTAAGGGTATTTACACACATTTACTAGGGTTTTAAAGCCAAAATGATAGAACAAAGACGATGAAATGGAGATTCAACATTTATTTAAACCCTATTTTGTGATATTTTGGACTACAATAACACCTAAAAAAGCAAAAACATTTAAAAATCACAAAACAGTAGAAAAATATAAAAAATACAAAACATTTTATTATGTAATTTGTGGTTATTTTTAGTTTATTTATAAATATATTACAATATGTTATATATATAGTTATATATATTACTATAGTATTATATTAAAAATAAAATGAATTAAAAATTAGAAAATATAAAAAGGAAGTAAAAAATATGCATATTAAAAAACCCACAAAATTTTCAAAATCCTTGAAAATACCGAAAATCATTTATTTTCTTTCTTTGCCAATTTTGATTGTCTATAATATGTTGTTTCTTGTATTTGACCCATACTATACTTGTCCAATATACAATCTATTGTAGGGTATACTCAATTTTGATTCACACCTACTTTTATTAATTTACCTATACATTGTGGGGTTAATTATTCATTGACAACATGGTCATGTGAGTGGTCGCCTCCGTAACATTTTATCATCACACTTCGTGAGGATATTATTTTAGACCCCTGCAACTCTTGTGTCACCACCCTGGGAACATGCACAAATGCACAACATCCAAATATCCACAAGACATCCTTTCCATGCCAAATCATATCAGGGATATCACCATCCAAAGGTACATGTAGAGAAAGATTAACAACATGATATAAAGTGCTTCACATCAAAAAGAGTTTGGTAACTTAGGCTCAGAAAGGAGACATCTGACTCTCATCAAGGTCATGTTCATTCTCTCTACAATACCATTCAGTTGAGGCATCTTGATGGAGTCTCATGGTGCCTAATACCATGAGACCTGCAATACTCATCAAAAACCCAATGTACTCACCACCGTTGTCACTGCAGATGCACTTATGCTTCTTTCTAGACAGTTACTCCAGTAGCGCATGAAAGTCCTTGAAAGGACCAAGGACTTGGTCCTTCCTCTTAAAGGTATAAATCCAAACTTTCTTGCAAAAATCATCAATGAATGTAACAAAAAAAATTCACCACCAAGAGAACTTACTTTAAAGGACCACAAATATCGGTGTGAACTAGATCCAAGACCTGCATTTTCCTAGAAGGAGGTTGGCTTTGGAAGGAGACCTTCATTTGCTCCCTAGCAAAGCAATGATTGCATCTCTCTAACTTCTCTTTCTTTACATATGCCAATATATTATTTCTCACCAAGCATTGTAACCCCTTCTCTCTCATGTGCCCTAATCGTCGAGGCAATAACTCAATGGAACTAGAATTTTAAGCCACATGTGTCGCACCAAGGGAAATGGATGCATTCATGATGTAAAGATTGTTGTTGTACTTCTTTCCACGAGGAAAAACCAAGGATCCCTAAGTAATCTTCCACTATCCATCATTAAAAGTGCTGAGCTATCCTTCGTCATCAAGCTTACCTATAGAAATGAGATTCAAGTTCATATTTGGTGCATTCCTCGCATCTTTGAGAATCAACACTGCTCCATTTTCATTCTTCAATGCAACATTATCAATGCCAACAACATGGGATAAAAAATCATTCCCCATCTTTAATGTGACAAAATCATCAGATGTATACGAAGATAAAACTCTCTCTGATAAGTCACATGTAAAGTAGACCTACTATCAACAAGTTGATAAGTACCATCCTTTGTGACATTCAACATCTCCTCATCACAGACAATAAGGACGTCATGTTGTGCCATTATAGTAACTTGTTCATTCTTTTTTGTCTTGCTTGTCACCACCATTCTTTTTTGTCTTGCTTGTCACCACCATTCTTTTTATCTCTCTTGAGTTGGAAGCAATATTTCTTGATGTGCCCTTTCTTCTTTCAGTAATGGAACTTTATATTCTAATATCTAGATCTAGACTAGCTCTTGTTGTTATCTCTACCCTTATCAGTCTTGATCCTGCTCCTCCCCCAATTCTCTGTGACAAGAACCTATGAATGTGAAGAGCTTACTTGGATTTTTTTCCATCTCCTCATTGAGAATGTTAGACTTGAAAACATCCAAAGAAAAAACCCCATTAACTAAAGAGTTAGTAAGTGAGACTCTGTAAGCCTCTCAAAAATCTCGTAGAGAAACAAGCAACAATAGTCCCAATATCTCATCTTCAAATTGTATTCCCATGCTCGTCAACTGACTTGTTATTCTTTGTAAATCATTCAAAAATCTAACACAGAGCTGCTCTCCTTGAACCTCAAGTTCATCAATCTCTTGAGAAGAAACAATTCATTACTTCCTGTCATAGAGGAGTAAAGTTTTTATAATTTCAACCACATGCTTCTAGCATAGCTTTCATCTTGGATGTGGTTGTAAACATTCTCATCAATGACTCCGTCTTGTAATCCATCATTGAACAAACTCTGATAGAACTCTATTGAGAATAATCAGTCACACAAATATTTCAGAAGCGTATAGAATCGAGCAACTTGACATATTAACAAATAAATCAAAGGCACAAGAACTACAAGTAATTAAACAACCACAATAAAAAAAATGCAAGAGGAAATTTTAACATGGAAACTCCCAAAATGGGGGGGGGGGGGGGGTGGGGCACATAGCTTACACGACCCAATCAAACATCTCCATTAGAAACAACGATTAAACATTCTCCCTATAGGCTATACAAAGCAAAAACCTTCTTGCCAAGGTGAATCAATAATGAACCACAACAACAAAGATAAAATGGAAAAATATAGAGAAACGTCACCCAATTTTGCAGTCCGAACTTGCTCCACAATAACCTAAACTCAGTTCCTCTTCATTATGATCTCTGACAACATTGTCTCCATCCCAGTAATTTGGAGGTGGAGAATATATGATAATGTGCATCCCTAAGATCTCAAAGCGCAATATCTACCACACACGAAATAGGACAAAAGAATTGTTGAATGCCATCATAGTTCTGTCGGCAAGAATCTGAACTTTACTGGGCAAATTTCAGCCATGTCCATTTTTGGGCGATTTACAAGTATGCTCATAATGAGATGGAATTAATTATGGGTTGCACAACCCAACAAGTCTCCCCCTCCAACCCATGAGAATAAGATCACCAAACACTCTTCATGTAAAGAAAATGGACTCCTGAGATCCAACATGATGGTTGAGTTCGCACATGAAATGGAACTCACCATCTAAACATTAATCTTATGCATAGAAGAGTCCACTCCAATCCATTAAGGGAGCGGTAATCTTCAAACTTTCTTAATGTTAATGACTTTGTCATCATATCTGCACCATTCTCACTTGTGTGGATTTTTTCAAGAACAAGTTGCTTATCTTCTATGACATTTCGTATCTAATTATATCTCATATCAATTTGCTTTGACCTCGCATGAAAAGTGGAGTTCTTAACAAGGTGAATGGTACTCTTACTGTTACAATAAAGTACATATTTCTCATAACCAAAATCAAGTTCCAGCATAAACTTCTTCGTCCACAGCAACTCCATGCATGTCTCTCTAGTTGCAATGAACTCAGCCTCTGTAGTAGATAAAGCAACAAACTTAGAGAGATGAGGCTGCCAAGAATTGCACAACTTGCCAATGACATCATGCAACTCGATATAGATCTTCTCCCATCGATGTCACCTTCCATATCCGAGTCTGTGTAATCAAGAAGAATAGGCTTCTCTGCCTCCAAATCAAAAAAGTAACTTTAAATACCTTGAAGATATCTCAAGATTCGTTTATCTACTTTCCAATGTTGTTTCCGTGGATTTGAGATGGATCTACTAACAACTCAAACTGCATAAGCAATATCTGGCCTCGTACAACCTTTGGCATACATGAGAATACCCATGGATAATGCATAGGGAACTCTTTCCATATCTTTCTTCTTTTCATTGTTCTGTGGGCCATCTTTGGAGCTTAGCTTCAAATGTGCTCTAAGAGGAGTGCTACTTGTCTTTACCTTCTCCGTATGAAATTTCTGAAGTACCTTCTCATTGTACTTCTCTTGGGAAAGCCATAATCTCATTTCATTATAATCCCTTGTGATCCTTATACCTTCAAATCTGACCTGCATGTCCTAAATCCTTCATAGAAAAGGACTTTCTCGACTCCTTAAAGCAATAAACTCTCCCACTATTGCTGCCAACAATAAACAAATCATCAATATAAAGCAACAAAATGATGAAGTCACCATCTAAGAATTTCTTCATAAAAACACAATGGTCTGAAGTAGTATTGGAATAGCCATGCTCCCTCATGAATGACTCAAACTTCTTTTACCATTGTCTAGGTGCATGAATTAAGCAATATAGGCTTTTCTTTAGCTCACAAATGTGGTCTTCCTTGCCTTTGGCTGCAAAGCCCTCTTGTTGCAACATGTATATTTCCTCCTCAAGGTCACCATGGAGGAAAGTTGTCTTCACATCAATATGTTAAACTTCTAGGTCAAGGCTAGCTGCCAAGATGAGAACCACCCTGATAGAAGATAAGTTCGCCATAGGAGAGAAGATCTCCTCAAAGTCACCTCCCTACCTTTGGTCAAAACATTTCACAACCATCCTAGCTTTATACATTACGTTTGTAGAGTATCCATCAATTTTCACTCTATAAACCAACTTGTTCCTCAATGCACTCTTGCTTTTGGGCAACTTGACAAACGTAAAGGCAGGATTGTCATAAAGGGATTCCATCACTTATTTCATGACTTCTTCCAATTTTTCCTTGTTTGCATCTTGAAAGGCTTCTTCGTAGAATTCAGGCTTGCACCTATCTGTCAACAAAATGTATTCTTGTGCACAATATATAGTTAAGGGTCATCTCTTCCTGAAGGGTCTCTACAGTGGGAAAGCCTCAGAAGAAGAAGAGCTCTCATCATCCTTCTCACCATCACCATCATCGTCATTTGCATCATCATCACGAGTAGAGACCTTTGGCATGTCCTCCTTATCACCTGCATCTGGTACTTACTCAAAAGCATCATATGAAACTACATGTGGATCCCTTTGCAAAGGAAATGGCTCACATCATCTAGCTAATAGTTTCTCGAAGGAGAGTCCCTTCAGATAATACCACATCCCTACTCCTCATCAACTTATTTTCAATTGAATCATACAACCTATATCAAAATTCATCTCGTCCATATACCAAGAAAATGCACTGCTTCGTCTTTACATCCAACTTGGAGCTTTCGTCCTTGGGAACATGCACAAATGCATGGCATACAAATATCTGCAAATGGTAGTATAAGACATCCTTTCCATGCCAAACCTATCAAGGACAACACCATCCAAAGGTACATATGGAGAGATATTAACAACATGAACACTGATATAAAGTGGTTGATGAATCTACGATTCTCATTCTTAATTTTTTTATTTTAGATCTTTCTTTTAGCAAAACCATCTATAAATACCTATAAATACAATAAATTAACTTTGTGTATGTCATTGTTAATATCTCATAATTAACAGAAAATTTCCAAAAATAAAAGAACAAAAAGAAAAAAGAAGTATGTATTTAGAAGAAATACAGAGTGACCCAAACCCTAAGAGAAGGTCAAGACTTGACCTGAAGGTACATTATGTATTGTGCAAACCACCTTTACTTGTACAAATAATTATTTATATTTAATTTTGACAAAATAAAAATATCTTACTATTTTTAAATACTTGTATATAGCCCTATAAATAATGTAAAAATAAAAAAACCAGGAAAACAAAATAAAAATAAAATATACAATTCATCGTATAAAAGGCACTTGTGTATATATGATTCCTATTTATTTAATACCCTTATGTAAATTATAAAAATCATATTAAAATCTTTTTATACTACTTACATTATTTTATAAATAAATAAATATAAAATATAAGTATTTTTAAAAAAATAATAAAATAAGAATACATGTACATAATACATAGGAATAGTATACATGTATATAGAACTTTACAATGTATATACCCTATTCATATTTTTCATAAAAATAATAAAAAATCACAGGAAAATAGATTATAAAGTAATGAATATTATTTTATATTTAATATTATTTCATTTTTGTATATTCTGCATTCTGATTGGTCCACCTAGAATCATTGACCCTGGCCAACGTCTCCTCCTATCCGGGTCGAGTCTTCATTCGCCTCGCCAGAGCTTCTTCTCCCATTTTAGCGCCTGACTCTGATGCCCCTTCGCCTTGATTTCACTGCCCGACTACGCTCCTAGGATCCATGATCATCGCGAATCCATAGGTGTAGCCGGATCTACCTAAGGTTTCGCATTCCTCTCCAATCTTTCTAGACCCTTACACACTCATATAAATATGCTCTTCCTCCTCCCAAGTGTGGCAGCTCGTGCCTCGAGTCACCCTTGCCCCTTGCTAATGCCAACAGAGTGACAACTTCTCAAAGCCTTCTTCGGAGTTCGATTTGGTGGCCATATGACCGCAGCTCAAGTCATTGCTGAAGACCTCCGTTACAAGAAGCCTTTTCCTCCTTCCTCCATAGAATTGAGGCTACAACCTCACCGTAGCATCCGCTGAAGATACTAAGCATATCAGCATCTTCAGGTACCATTTATCTCTCTCCCTTTTTTACGTATCACTTTGATTTCATCTTCATAGCTATCTCATCCACTAACTCCGACAAGCTGGTCGGAGCCTTGCCACTCATGCCTTTCCATACCGATCGACTTCTCACCTCACCATCCACTCCCTCTCATGACCTGAACACCTTAGATTCACTCATCGGAGTGAGATTAGGGACAAGACCTCCTTCCTTCACTTCCTTTGGAGGTCGAACCTCATTCCTCATCGCTTCCTTTATATCTGCATGCAATAAAAAGAACGGAGCATTGACCTCGAGTCCCTTTCCTTTGCAGGTATGGTGTACACTTGCAGGCCCATTTGGATCTCCAACTTCTCATGCAGAGCAACTCCAGGTGAAGCACCACCGTCTCGACCATCCAACCATCATCTCCTCCATCTAACCATCCTGGTCGACATAGAGGGGCTTCACGATGGTGCGGGACCCTTTAGCGACCTCATCAGGCCCGTGGATCTCTCTCCATGATCGATTGAAAGTCTCCTGAGCTGAGTTCTTCCAACACATCCAGTCATCATCCGATCGAGACTCCCTCAAGATTTGATCTCAGTCGTTTATCCGGTCCCTTTTTAAAGGCATCCGATCAACTTTGCAGGTGAATCTGACGCACACGCTCACCTATGATAAAAGCCATCAGATATATCCCTAACGGCCATCAAGACGTACATCAGAAGTCATCCACAGGCTCGCTGATGAATCTCCATTTCATCATCTTTATTCTATCATTTTGGCCTTAAAAACCCTAGTAAATGCATGTAAATAATCTTAATTTAGGCATTTTAACATCCATGCATCATTGCTAAATAATGTATAAAATGCAATTTTTATGCCAAAATTATAGAATAAAGAGAAGAAAATAAAAGAATAAAACATTGAAGATATTTTATGTTCCTAAACCCCGAAATCTAGACATCTCGATGACTAGGTTGACAAGCAATAAAGTTGGGAGAGATAAGGGCCAAAATACAAATAAAAATCCCCTTTATTTTATTCATTTTTATTCATTTTGGGACTTATTTTTAGTTCCATTTTTAATACCTCAAATAAAGAAACATTATACATGAAATTGTAGATAATAAAATATATAAAAATACAAATTTTATTATACATAAAAATAATATACAGAGAAGAAGTTATACTCAGAATAAGATTCCAAAATCCCAACTTCTTAGACCCATATCTCTCAAATAAAAACTAAAAATATATCAAAATCACCTTTAATTATATATAACTTTTGATAAGCTATTTAATGAAGGTAGTTTCATATTCTTTAGAGTTACGGTGTGAAAGTTAGGTCTTGGACCATCATTGTATAGTTATACTAATTAAAATATTAAATTAAATTAATAAAATAAAAAATACAAAATAAAAATAAAGATCAAAATATAGATGAATATACTTATGCTTTAACCCTAAAAATTAACTTGTAATTATGAAGCTCTAAAAATAATTAAAAATTATAATAAAATTCTTTATAAAATGATAAGTATTATTTTATAACTTAAAAATAATAAATTCATTTTTTATTTTTAATTGACTTTTAAATATTTTTCTAGGGATTTCTCTTGTTGGTCCACGTGGACCAACCAGCTTCTCCCGCTCATTGACCTCGATCAACACTTTGATCGAGGTTTGTCGCATGTCATACATGCCTTTGGCCTATTCTTCTCGGATTTTTCGAGGATGAGCCTTGCATCCTTTGGCCTTGCATTCTTCACAGATTTTTCTCCTGATTATCCCTCTTACAAGCCCAAGTATTGTCTCGAGGATCGGATCCACGATTCACGATATTTTCTTCAATTTAGGAGCCCGCCCAGTCACTTGAACAAAAACCACCTTCATCTTTCCTCCTCCTTTTAAACCCCCTTTTGACTCGTTTTGGCCCCCCACCTTGGAGCTCATGAGAGAATGAGGTGACAATGAGATCTCCAACTCTTTGGAGGCACGATTAGACGGTCTTAGGGCGGTCTCCGCCCCACCTCCGACGAGCTCGCCGTCGAGGTCTTCTTCTCGATTTTCACCGGTGAGGTGTTTATTTTATCCCTCTTTTCTTGTAGTTTTTAGCTTGAACTTAGTCTTAGGATCCATTCCCCGCTTTCCTTTTGCTTTTTAGTCGTTCAGTCACTCTAGTTCACCACTCGCTAGAGCTCAATCTTGTGAGACTCCATTTCACCTACCCCCGCTCCATTCCACCCTGCTGCTGGGTCTAGGCCGTTTACCCTCGACCCTCTCACTCTTTCTTGTAGGTCCTGGAGCTAAAGTGTCAATTGGAGCTCGTTTTGGAGATTCGTCGAGTTTTAGGAGCTCATTTCCTCTGTCATACTCGCGTGCGTCCCCTGGCCATCGCTGGGGAATTTTGGAGCTTCCAGCACCTAGAGGGGGATAGCAGAAGTGTTCGGACCAGTTTTGGAGCTTCAAGAAGCGTCGGAGGAGGGAGATTTGGTTTGGTGAAGTTTGCCTCGTCCGAGAGGCTTCCTGGTTCTTCCTCCCCCTTCCATCGTAGTTGGATGAGCCGCCATTCGTGTCGCGCAACAGCCACCATTAGATCCTTACATGCCTCAGCCGTCGGATCTCCCTTGCGGATCTGATCCTGGCTGTCTGCGTGAAGCATCATCGTTGTGTATGATGTGGACAATGGCAAGTGAATCAAATCCAGTCGTCCGTATCTTCCTCTTGTTGGGTATTTTGCGAACCCAACCCAACCATTTTTGTAATTAAATTCATGGTACTCAAACTTCCATCGGCAGTTTTATTATTTTTGTAGTTCCACAAAAAGACCCTAGAGCTTCTAGTATTTGCTCTCAGGTCGAGCCCATGTCACCTCACGCGAGCTTCACGTGAGGGGGCATTTTGTAGTGGACCCCTGGACTTCTGAATATTTAGTTTAAGTACTAAAACTTTTAAATTTACTTGCATATTTTTGGATAAATTGCAGTTAGGATCCTAACTTTCTAATATTTTCATTTTGACCCCCGCAACATAGCTCACGTGCCCGTGCACATGGGCTTGGTGTTTTTGTAGAAAGGCCTTCGCGGGTCTTGATTTTGGTAATTGGTCAAGAAATTTGAATATTCAGTTATAATATTTTGGAAAAATTTATAGTCGGTCCCATATTTTTCTTTGTTGTTTGTATTTATTTCATATAGATACATTGTTCTAAAAAAATCTTAAAAATATGTTTTTACTCCTGATTGCACACACTTTCATGCACATATTTTATTTTTGCAATTAGGTCTTTATATTATTTATTAAAAATAAAAAAAACATCTTGTTTTCTCCCTTTTTGTACTATAAAACCCATAAAAAATATAAAATAATTTTGAAAATTCCCAAAAAAATTTGTTTATTTAAGTATTTTTAACTTCTAGACCAAAAATCACTAAAAATTATAAAAGAACTGTAAAAATTTGAAAATCCCTAAAAAATCTGTAAATATATAAAAATTCTGAACAAAACCAAAAGTTGTGTTTCCTATTTTATAATTTTATTTATATTATTACTATTTTAAAATTAATTTAGAGATTTTTTGATATTGTTTATAATTTTCATAAACCATCTTAATTTCAGCTATTTATTTAAACCCTGATTTTAGATATTTTTGACTTCATAAATATATAAAAATTAGCAAAATTATCTAAAAAATCATAAAAAGAGTAAAAAAATATCTAAGATAGAGAAATATTTTATTCTCTTATTTTTTTTATTATTTTTATTACTATTTATGACTATTATAGCCTATATTATATATATACTCTATATGTAGCCTTATATTTATATTAAAAAAAAAAGAAAAGACAAAAATAAAAAAAATAAAAAAATATATAGTCATAAAATTAAAAACTAAAATACAAAAATATAAAATCAAAAGAAAATATAAAAAAATTAAAAATTAAAAGCCACAAAAGAGCACTTATAGACAAATACATCACACTCACATTTTTATGCATTAATTATCCAATCTATCATGCTTGTTCCTTGTGTTCGACACTCTGCACATACTTGGACCTATACACATCCTTGTTGTAGAGTTATACTAAATTTTATCTGCTCACTTGCTTTTCATTGTTTGATCATCACTGTGGGTTAATTGTTGTCTGAAGTTGGGTTTCGTGAGCGGTCAACGCATCAAATGGATTTCTCACCTTGTGAGATTTCTAAACTCTCGCAAAATCCTCTTCAACAAATGATGTCGTTGCCGAGGAGCAACAAACATAGAATGACATCAATTGATTGATTGTGATTATTTATCTATCTTACGACTTTATTTATTTACTTATTATTTGATATAATTGTTCGAGATGTCTAACCTCCTCTCGTTGTTGACATTGTGCGAAGTACCGCGGATCGAGGGATGTGCTTTTACCAAGGTGTCTACGCACCCATGTGAAGCCAGCTTCAGTCTGCGGATGTAGATTCAAAGAAGACTTCGAGATTTTTGAAGGTAGAGCTCTATTTTATTTTATTATATTTATTTGTGAGAGGGACACTCTAATATGTAATAATACAAGTCCTCTAGACGTTGGACATTCATGCCCATTTTCCAAGTGTTTGTTCACTTGGAGGCTCACCGTAGCTTTTCATATTTTCTTCACATTTTTTATTTATTTCCTGATTTTGTTTTAATTATTTTATGTGATTGAGCCAGTATATTTATGACTTGCTTGATGATAGATTAAGGCCAAGCACTTAATTACATGTGCATATACCTATAGTGACGTTTGGACTTAGTCAAATTTTGAATTACTTCTCAATTACTCTCGGAACCCATTCTCCATACAACGCTTGCAAGACCCATTGTTGTGGGCATCGAGGAGACTCTAAGATCGGACTCTTAAGTTCCATTCTAAGTCATTAGCATTGGTGCTTCACGCTAATAACAATTTCTGAACTTAGGGTGATTTCATCGGCTTGCATGTGCATATAGTGTATATTTCAATTCTGCTGACTATCATTGCATGTAGAGTGCTGGAGACAAGGTGAGCATTTACATTTTAGCATTCATCATCGTTTTTTCCGCTTGCATTGCTTTTCCGACTCTCCCTCTGATTTTGACAACCTAGGTGCTTAAAGGAATTGACTCCTCGATCGGCGCACGCATTTCTCATTAAAAAACCAAAAAAGTGGTAATCAATAAAATTGGGAATGCTAATATTACTCGACCCTAAAATCAACTAAAAAGAAAAATATTTATCTTTGGGTGACTAAAATCCCCTCATTTTCTTCGCTTTTATTTGCTCGCGTACACACTAAGGACTAATGCCCAAATCCTATCAAGCCTCTTAAGTGTTTGCACAATTTTTGACTTCTCACCTAACTCTAAAACAAACAAAATAAAAAGTCCAAAATTTTATGGCCTCTACCGAGTTGACTAGGTGAATTGAGTGGTTTTGATTTGTGTGTGTTTGTTTGTGATTGCTTTATGTGCATTCCATATCGTCTCTGCGCATTTGCGCCTTTTTCTTGCTTCTCTTGACTTGACCATCGTGCTCTCTCGATCATTTTCATTTTGTATCGAGATGGCTGACTAGAGCGTATTTTATCCGGACTTTGAGGATCTCTCGTTCACTCTAGCCAATACACCTCTCCTTTTCAAGGAGGACTTTGCTTCTGATTTTTGTACATATGCGCCTAACCCATTATTTCAGGATCTAGATTTTGACCTTTTCCCATCCCTTCCACCACCATCACCCTCATATTTAGGTAATCCACTCTTCCTTGAGTATCTCGATCTGAAATGTGATTTTTGCCCGCACCCACCACCCGCATCCGACACACCCAATATTAAAATTTTGGAGCTACCTTTCATGATGTCCATACTTGAGACTTTGAATTTGATGATGGAGCATATGAACTCAAGGATGAATGATCTAGTTAGCATAAATAAGATCCAGCATGACACTCAATTCTTTGAGGATTCAGATTCATTTAAGGATTATCATGAGAGATTGCAATTGTCAAAATATAAAAAAATAAACAAAAATTAAAAATACAAAAAGAGTTTGGGAGACACTTGGTCGATCTAGACTGTGAGGAGAGTGCTTGCTTTCCAGATCTTTTGCCCACACATCCATTCACATCCTGTCCCACCTTTGACCCTGAGGATGTTGTTGTACAGACTTCTCTTGGCATTCCTCGTGTATATGATGATTCTAACTTCCTCCCATGTATGGAGGAGGTCTAAAAATTCAAAAAATGTTGACTAAACCTGATGTGGTGGCCGTTATTCATGAGATCATTGATGCCCCACTTCAGCAGGCCATGACCCATTTATCTGCTCATCTTCCCAAGAAGATAAAGCGGAGGAGCAGATCTGAGTGTTACATTCTGACCATGGCCACTGCTCACGCCATCACACAATATCCCTATGAAAAGGAACACTGCCACACCTTTCGTTAGCTGCACCATCTCTGAGCATACTTGTGATCACACTCTCCTTGACGGCGGTGCTTCAATTAGCATTATACCCTTCTCACTGGTATAGTCTCTTCATTTAGGGACTCTAAAGAAAATCAGGATGATCATTCAATTTATTGATGGATCAATAAAGAGGCTGAAGGGTATCCCTGAAAACGTCATCATATCGATTTAGGGCATGAGGTACAATGTTGATTTTGTCGTATTGCCCATGGAGACCTCCGCTGGGGAGCACTCTCCAATCATCCTGGGACGACCATTCCTCGCCTCTGCAAGGGTCGTTATTGACTATGGATCATGAGAGATTCACTTCTGTCCTGTTGACGAAAGCGAGGTGATCATCACTGCACCCACTGTTGACCAGAGACCTACACTTAATGTGACTACACATATATTGGTTGACCTGAGGATTGTAACCTTGAGGAGACGATCGTAGACTTTTGTTGTATGTTGGATTCCACTAAGATCTTTGAATTCCTCTCCAAGGAGGAAGACTCGAAAAGCATGGACCTCGAAGTTCCTTCTTTTGGGACTTGGCGTTGTGTTGATGACATCTGTGGGATTTACACGATTGATACCATTGAGCAGAGGGTAGATATTGATGATATTAAGGTCGAATTTGATCTTGTTGCTTTTATCAAAGAATTCAGACATTTTGATAAGAATGATGACCCTGTTGAGACTGTAGAGGACGAACATGATTCGACTACTTACATTGATGAGTTCTATCCTTTTGGTTTTGAACTAGATGAGACCTCACAAGATGAAACTGACTACACTTCTTCTGATGATGAGTTTGTCCCTTCTCACGATGACATTAGCGAGACACCCAAGGCCAGACCTAGTTGTACTTCTTCCACCGACCTGTCTATGACTCCTCACCCACTGAGGATCTCCACCCTATCAGTTTGTGTCATCTAAGGACCCCGATGTCGACCTATACTTTGTCAGATCTATTCCTCAACGGTCTCACAAGAAGGTTCGCTTTCGACCTTCTTAATCCTTTATACATTTACCTTGTTGTATATTCACTTTCATTTACCTCCGTCCCTCTTCCTACTGCTCATCCACCCCATTATCGTGGGTGCCTTACTTAGGATGTACTTTGTCCTAAGTATAGGGGGTTGGACGAGCTGAGCGTTCATTCGTCGTTCCGTTTCATTACTCCTGTTTTTGCCTATACTTAGGGATTCTTTTACCCTAAGTACAGGGGGAGTGATGTGTACATCCTTTTCTTTCTTCTATCATCTTCTGATCTCTTTTCTTCTTTTTCTTTTCTATTTTCTTTTTCTACCAAAAAAGATGTTGCCCCTTTTTGTCAGTCTTCTATACTTAGGACGTACTTTGTCCTAAGTATAGGGGGTATGCACCCCGATTCTTTCACTCTTTGGTCCTTTCCAATGTCTCCTCTTCGTGTCTATATTTAGTGATATCTTACCCTAAGTATAGGCGGAGATAGTCTGAGTATGCTCTATTCATTCCCACCCTGACCCTCCCTACTTTTGTGTACAGTCTGCTATACTTAGGATTATTTGATCCTAAGTATAGGGGGGATAGTCAACTTCCTATTTGTTCATTCATTCCTTATTCTTTATTCTTTAGACTTTCTATACTCAGTACGAATTATATCATCTTTTTTTTCTCTGATCTATTGAGGACATAGCTAAAGCTAAGTATAGGGGGTCATATATATGACATATATACTTTAGCCATAACTCATACTTTTGTATTTTTGTTAATGATTATGGATAAATATACATATAAAATCCATTAAAAACGCTTAATAAAAAGATGTCTACTATTCCTCAAAACTTTTTTGAAATTACTGATTAATAAATCAGGAATAAATATTTTTTTGTAAAATGTTTGAAAAATAATTAGAAAATTCTTTTGAAAAATCTTTTGAAAACTATTTGGAAAATGTTTTGTTAAATATTTTCATCCTTTGTAAAAATGTTTTGTTTTGCAAAATTTATCTTCTTTGTGTGAAATAAAAAATGTTTGAAAATCGATTGGAAATGTTTGGAAAATAGTTGCAAAAAAACTTGAAAATCTATATATACTGTTTGAAAAACCTTTGCAAAAAAAATTATCAAATACGTGTAAATGTTTGTAAAAACCATCTGCAAAAAAATATTTTGGACCATATTTTTCAAAATGGTTTGCAAAACCCTTTCTCAAATAAGTTTGAGGAATATAAACATCATCTTAAAATTCTTTATTAAACTGTCTATATATATTCATAAAATTGACCACTTACCCCTTGTAAATTCCTAAAATTTATTTTTTGTAAATAGAAGATGTATCCCCTTGTAAATATTTGTACCTAGTTTTTATCCAATTCTTTTGTTTCCAAAAATCCCAAAAATATTTGCAAAATTAAAAATACTAAAAATATTTGAAAAATCTTCTTAAAAAATAAATAAATTTCATATGCATCATCCTTTTGAAAAATCCATAAAAAAATTAAAACTTTGAAAATTTGCATCACAAAGATATTTTCTGCATAGCATTTGCATGGCATCAGCATTTTTTGGATTGAGTTCGATAAATGAACAAGTCTAAGTAAAATCTGAAGATTGGAGCTTGGTTGACCTTAAACCTACCTAATAACAGGAAACTTATAGGAACTGGAATTGAGGTACTTCAGGTCTAGTTGACTTAATTCTTTGAGGATCACGAGACTCGGTTCAATGGATTCTTTACTACCTATGTAGAGTATTTCGGAGCACACGTATGGCTCTTATCGATAATGATCTAACTTGGACACTTGTACCTTTCACTTGGCTCAACTCAGTTGAAGTGGTGAGGGGATTGGATTTGTCGGTATGAGATGCACACAAATGGAAACATTTGTCCTCCTCTAGGGAGGGAAGTGCACCCCATTCTGTCTAGTGATAGTGAGCTCTAAAGACAGGATAGTGTGGGTTGCAATAATGCTTCAAAAGATGGATAGTCTACTGGCTCAAGAGGAAAAACTACTTATATAAATGATGTTGTATATAGTATTTCAAAAAAAAGAGTAAAAAGCAAAAACTCCAAAAAAAAGTGGACAAGCCTGATTGAAAATAACATGCCTGTCAGATCGTATATATTTGTATAGTCAATAAGCAAGCCTGAGCTTCAAAGTCAAATCATGTGAGCCTGCAGCTAGATGACTTTACTACACTGGTCTTGGATCCTAGGATAGGGAGGTACACTAGTTACCGTTCATTCTTCTCTTCACCCCCTCCTCTTGAGTTGGTTATCACTTGAACTTAGAAGGGAATACCCCGCTCCTCGAGGAAGGAGTTACTGGATTGGAAAATCATTAGGCTGTCAATCTGGAGAAGTCAGTCACTTTGTCATTTCAGTTGGGGAGAGCCACCATTACTTCCACTGTATGAGTCGGATTCACAGTCATAAGGGTTTGTGTATGAATTGAAGTATTCTAACCTGGCTATTGAGGGTACTTGAGCAAAGTTTTAGGATTCTCGAGGGCTATTAGATATCAATTATGATTCCCATTAAGGTTCTGCCCACACTAGAATTCCAAAGGTCCGACTTAAGCTCCAAACATTGATTTTGTGAAGAAAGGTTTGATAATTGAACTTAAGTTTTTCTTTTCTTTTTTTATTTTATGCACTTATTGCATAAATGTTTGCTAGGGACTAGCAAAGGCAAGTATAGGGGGATGATGAATCTCCATTTCATCATCTTTATTCTATCATTTGGGCCATAAAAACCCTAGTAAATGTGTGTAAATAACCTTAATTTAGGCATTTTAACATCCATGCATCATTGTGTAAATAATGTATAAAATGCAATTTTTAATGCCAAATAAAATAAAGAAAAGAAAACAAAAAGAATAAAATATTAAAGATATTTTATGACACTAATCCTCGAGACCTAGGCATCTCGATGACTAGATCGACAAGGAATGAAGTGAGGGGGATAAGGACCAAAATACAAATAAAAATCCTCATTATTTTACACATTTTTATTCATTTTTGGGATCTATTTTAATTCCAATTTTATACCCAAAATAAAGAAACTTTGATTTCATAATAAAATATAGAAAAATATAAAATTGATTTCGTATAAAAATAATATATAGAGAAAAAGTTATACTCAGAATAAGATTCCAAAACCCCATCTTGCCAGACCCATATTTCTCAAATAAAAACTCAAAATATATCAAATCAATTTCATTGTATATAACTTTTAATAAGATATTTAATGAAGGTAGTTTTATATTTTTTGGAGTTACGGTGTGAAAGCTAGATTTTGGACCCTTATTTTTATAGTTATACCAATTAAAATATTCATTTGATTAATTATTCATCATTTTATAATTTTATATTTTTTTATAATTTTGTAAATATTATTTATAATATATTTTCATATTAAAATTGTAATAAAAACATCAATAAAATACTAAAATAAAATACTTGTATAAAATCATAGATGAATTGTCTATGTATATACCTATGTAAATAATATACCTAATTAATTAAGTGTATCAGAAAAATAAAATAAAAATACATTTAAATATATAAAAATAACTTATAAATTTACAAAATAATAAACTAAATTAATAAAATCAAAAATAAAAATAAAAAAACTAAAATATATAGATGAATATACATATACTTTAACCCTAAAAATTAACTTGTAATTACAAAGCTCTAAAATATAATTAAAAATCATAACAAAATTCTTCATAAAATATAAATATTTTTTTATTTTATAATTAAAATTCATAAATTCATTTATTATTTATAATATATTTGTTAAATATTTTCCAGGGATTTTTCTAGTTGGTCCACGTGGACAAACCAGCTTCTCCCGCTCGTTGACCTCGGTCAACTCTCTGACCGTGGTCTGTCGCCGATCAGACATGTGTTTGCCTCTTCTTCTCGGATATTTGGAGGCTGAGTCTTGCATCCTTTGGCCTCAAATTTTTCATGACTTTTTCTCCTCGATTATCCCTCTTACATGCCCAAGTATCGCCTCGAGGATTGGATCCACAATTCTCCTTATTTTCTTCGATTTAGGTGCTTGTCCAGTCGCTTGTACAAAAACCCCTTCATCTTTCCTCCTCCTTTTGAACCCCTTTTGACTCGTTTTGGCCTCCCATCTTAGAGCTCATGATAGATTGAGGTGACAACAACATCTCAAGGTTTTTGGAGGTGCGGTTTGGTGGTCCTAGGGCTGTCTCCACCCCATCTCCGACGAGCTCGCCGTCGAGGTCTTCTTCCCAGTTTTCACCTGTGAGGTGTTTATTTTGTCCCTTTTTCATGCAGTTTTAGCTTGACCTTAGTCTTAGGATCCATTCCCCACTTTTCTTTCACTTTTTAGCTGTTCAATCACTCTAGTCCACCCCTCGCCGGAGCTCGCTCTTGTGAGCCTCCATTTTGCCTACCCTCGCTCCATTCCACCTCACTACAGGGTCCAGGAAATTTGCCCTCGACCGCCTCACTCTTTTTTGCTGGTCCTGGAGCTAAAGCATCTGCTGGAGCTTGTTTTTGGAGATTCGTCAAGGTTCTTGGAGCTTGTTTGCTCCACCAGCCTCACACACGTCCCTCGGTCATCGCCGGAGAATATTGGAGCTGCAACACCTAAAGGGGGACCACATGAGCGTTCATACCCATTTTGGAGCTTGAAGAAGCGTTGGAGGAGGGAGATCGGGCTCGGTGAAGTTCGCCTCGCTGGAGAGGCTTCCCAGTTCTTCATCCCCCCTCCATCTCCATTGGATGGGTCATCATTCATCCTGTGCAGTAACCACCGTCAGATACTCGCACGTCCCAACCGTTGGATCTCCCTTGGTGAACTGATCTTGATCGTCTGCACGAAGCGTCATCGCTGCGTGCGGTGCAGACACGTGACAAGTGAATCAAATTCAGTCATCTGCATCTGCCTCTTGCTAGGTATTTCACTATCCCAACGCAACCATATTTGTAATTTAATTAATAGTACTCAAACTTTCATCAACAATTTTAATATTTTTGTCATTCTGCAAAAGACCCTTGAGCTTCTTATATTTGATCTCAGGTCCAGGCGACGTCACCTCTAGTAACGCTTCACGTAAGGGGGCAATTTGTAGTGGACCCCTTAGACTTCTGAATTTAGTTTAGGTACTGAAACTTATAAATTCAGTGACATATTTTTTTGGATAAATTGCAGATCGGCCCTTAACTTCATGATATTTTCATTTTGACCCCCGTCAACGTGGCTCACGTGCCTGTGCACGTGGGTTTGGCATTTTTGCAGAGTGGCCCTTGTGGGTCTTGATTTTTGTAATTGGTCCAGAAATTTGGAAAAATTGCAAGTTGGCCCATGATCTTCCTACTATTTACATATACACCCTTATTAGCAGGATAGTTTCTCTTTATTGTTTGTATTTATTTCATATAGCTACATTGCTCTAAAAAATATAAGAAATAGGTATTTGTTCCTAATTACACCACTTTCACGCACATATTTTATTTTTGTAATTAGAACTTTATATTATTTATTGAAAATAAAAAACACCATGTTTTCTTCCAGTTTGAACTGCAGAACTCATAAAAAATATAAAATCATTTTGAAAAATTCCCAAAATATATATTTTATTTATTTAATATTTTTAACTCTCAGACCAAAAATCACTGAAAAATATAAAGATAACTCTAAAAATTTGAAAACCCTAAAAACTCTATAAAATTATAAAAAATTCTGAAAAAAAATCCAAAAAATGTGTTTCCTATTTTATAATTTTATTTCTATTATTATTTTAAATTAATTTAGAGAATTTTTGATACTATTTTATAATTTTCATCTCTATCTTAATTTTGGTAATTATTTAAACCTTGATTTTTGTTTTTTACTTAAAAAAGATATAAAAATTAGCAAAATTATCCCAAAAAATCACAAAAATAGTAAAAAAATTATATAAAACCCCAAAATATGTTATTCTATTTTTTATTACTATTTATGTTTATTATATCATATATTGTATATATACTCTTTATATATAGTCATATATTTATATTAAAAGAAAAAGAAAAGATAAAATTATATAATATAAAAAATATAAAATCATAAATTAAAAACCTAAATACAAAAATATAAAATCAAAAATAAATTTAAAAATTTAGAAATTTAAAACCCACAAAAAGAGTATTTATAGACGAATACATCACATTTACATTTTGTACATTCATTGCCCGATCTATCCTGCTTGTTCCTTGTGTTCGACACTCTACACATACTTGCACTTATACACATTCTTGTTGTAGAGTTATAATAATTTTTAACTCTGCACTTGCTTTTCATTGTTTGATCATCATTGTGGGTTAATTATTGTCTGAAGTTGGGTTTCGTGAGTGGTCAATGCATCGACTGGATTTCTCACCTTGTGAGATTTCTTGACCCTCGCAAAATCCTCTTCAACACCTGCCACGTGCCTTGCTGGGTATATTTCACTTTTTTCACTGCTCTTTTACGTCATTTGCATTAAGTATAATAAATGTAATAATTATGGAAGAACATTTGTAGTTAGATCCTTATACCTTTTCTATTTGCACTTTAGTACAGTTTGGTTGAGTCCACGTGCACCCCCACGTGATTTGTCTAGGATATTTACAGCTTATGCCCTGATCTTTTTGTTACTTATTGAATGAAGTTTATGTTCTTATATTTACACTTATACCCATGCTTACCTGGATCACGTGCCATGCATGTTTTGAGTGGACTATTTGCATCTTTTACCTTGGAACTTTGATTTATGTTATCGGTTCGTTACTAAAACTTAACTTATTTACATCACTACAAAAAAAGGCGGGATTGGCGTGCACATAAGAGCTCGTTATGTGCACGCCTAGTGCACGCCATGTGCACGCCTGACGAGTGGGCGAGCACATGTGCTCGTTAAGGTCGTGCTCGCTGATCTGAGAGTCGCCACGGGTGGTGGGCGAGCACAATGGGACGCTATGTGCTCGCCCGCCGTCGGGCGTGCACATATGTGCTCGCCCGTGTGATCGCCTTCTCTATAATCTGCGATTACAAACGGAGCACCGGGCGAGCACATGTGCTCGCCCAAAGTGATTTCCTGGAAAAAAATATACAGGTTCGACAGGGTTTTGACGCCCCGTCGAACCTGTATACCTTGCCAATAAACCACTGCAGGTATCTTCCTAAGGATATATGTATTATAGCAGATCGTAGATTAAGATAACTAGTACTAAAAATTTAAAGGAACGCAATATACATGAATTCAGAAATAAATAATCTAATATAAGATCTAAATATTACAAACAAGTCAATGCCAACAACGTTCATATAAATTAAAAGATGTTCTAAAAGTTTAAAAGAAAATACAGTTACAAACCACCAAAAATTTACTTCTTCTTTGATCTAAAAAATTTGGAGACTAAACCCTGCTTTGATTTCTTTTTTTCTTTCTCCTTTTCTTTGAACCTCGCATACATGCGTGCCTCTTCTTCAGGGTCGTTCTCCTCCTCCTCTTCGTGATCAGATTCAATCTCTTCAGGTTGAGATGCACGCCCTTGCGACCTATATTATATATGGAAGATATTTATCTATTAAATGCATTTTGTAGATATAGAAATTTAATTGTATTACTCATTCTATAAGAAGAATACTTACATGTACGCCGTGAACTCCTCTCGGAGCTTCGTCACCTGCTCCACCATCATCGCCATCTGCGACTCCATTGGAACTGTTGATTGGGACGGATGTGGTTGCGTATACGACGGCTGAGAGTATGCAGAATAGGAGTGACGATGTTCCTCCACATAATATGGAGGAAGACCACCAAGCGTCTGCTTCCTATTCGCCACAACGTCCCTCTCCTCCAACACCTTATAAGTTTTTCAATTTTTAATATAAAAGTATATATTAGAAATAAATATAGTAAGTTAATATTTATCCATATATACCTGCTTCCAGATCGTTTTATCAAAGGGTGGTTGCTCTCCAATTGGATCGACACCCCATTTATCTGCATATAATGCCAGATAACGATCCTGAAATACAAAGTTTACCATATATATAAATATGTTATAATGTATCAATTAATTTTAAATAAATTGATAGACTTACCAACAATTGTCCGGCTTCAGGAGTGGACCATTGCGACTCTCCTTCTCTCCCACTCATGTGGGACCTCGACCACCACTCCTGAAAAGAGGGTTCCCTTTCCAACCTAGCAGCCTGAAAATTTTTTAAGATCTATTCTGACATTGCATTATATTAAAGTAGATCTCCAAAAAATAA